>JAENPR010000982.1:0-244949 GCA_018135685.1 Themeda triandra | reverse complement strand
GTTGAAATCATCCAAATATATCACATATTCGAATTACTTAGATAACATGGGGTCCCTATGATAGTTGTTCACAAGTGTTGACGGTCGTTAACTCATAAAATCAACCATCAACTCAGCATGCAAAAGGACCTATTTATAAATACTTAATAGATATAGGGTTACCACCGACGTAATTCCACGAGTTTTGGTGAATATCTATTTCTACAGGTGACAGTGAAAACTACCCAAGATGGTCCACATGTCGGGTTTACATAGAGAGAAAGACCGAACGGGTGAAAAAGTATAATCTAGAAGACTCCAAGGCAACACACGAAACCTCGGGGCCCACCCGGCATAGACCAGGGTGGCCGCCCTAGGGCAAGCTCGGCCGCCCCGTCACCTCAACCAATCAAAGTCTGCGGATCCCCCGCTCCACCGACTTTGAAGATGAATAATAATCGTCCATTTAGGTCGGTTTGATCCGAGGGCCGGGTGCATTCTAGAGGACTATATATTCAGCGCCCCTGGCCCCAGGAGAAACCCTAATTCATTCTCTAATTCAGAAGAGAGAGAACCTCGAGTTCAGAAGCCCTAATGCATATTTTCTAGAGAGAATTAGCTAGAGAAGGGTCCCTCGAATGGATCTATCTCTATAGGGTATTAGTATCAAGAGAGATTGAGAGAGTATAGAGTGGAGGTAGATTTGGAGGAAGCCCGGCTGGCCGGTGTCTCCTCTTCGTGTACCTGCGGATCAAGTCTCCTAACCCGAGGCTTGGTTTCGTGATCATCATTCGGCAATTCAACTTCTAATACTAGTAAGTTCGTTGTTATTATTGTTCTTTGGTTTACAAGTTTACTTTATTCGCTTCGTGTTGGGAATAGAGTAATCGTTCTTTAGCATAAGCATGGTGCTTAGGCTAGGTTCACTTGTAGATGCTCCCTATTCGTCGGAACCGTGGTAGTAGTGAGGGAAGTGACAATCCCTTTATTACCTTTGTAATCCACTTCCCGTTGGTAGGTAAGGTAGGTCCTTTGTGCCCGGTTTAGCATCCTCTCGCGGTGTCTTTTCCTCGTGTACCCCCTTAGAACAATAGTCTCAAAGCTTGCCATAGGTTAGAAGAAGATCGACGAAGGAGTTCTCTCTATATCGCTTAATTCTCACTTGACTAGCAGCCCGGGGTAGAAGTAAAGATCGGGTTAGTCTATTGCACGTTTTCTCTTAGCGGATAAAACAAATATGATACTCGGACTTATCTCCCGGTGAAGTGCTCACCGATATCCGTGCGCTTGCGGATTATTTCTCTTTGATTCTTTCGTGTGCGTATCTAGTGTCAACAACAAGCCATAGGAATATTAGCGAGGAATAAAGAGTATGCAAATCTTATCAAAGGATAGCATAGAGAAAAAAGTTTTGTCTTTTTAATTTTAACAGATCTTAAACTTCAAAACTTTGGAAGATGTGATGGTAGAGTTGCACAAACCATCGTTGAAGATGAAGGAGTGTCATTCTGTTCGCTTGATGTTGTGCATTGTGTTGGGGAGATCTCGAATGCGTGTGTCAATATTGCTCGAGAGATCTCCCCCACACTTATTCTTGTACCTGCTTTATTTTAAGAAAAACAAAAAGAAACAAACAAAGGGCTCTACCGGGTTGGAAAACCAGGGAGCCGAATTTTATTATTTTTATTTATTCTTATTTGTTCATCCAACTCATAACTCAAACAAGGTCAACATTAAGTAAAACAGACCTTGGTTTATCTCCAAATCAGATTACTTCCTATTGTGCAACACTCAGGTTCATTAATCAAATTTCAACACCATGCCAAAATTTGATTAAAGAAGGTCATTTTACCCTAAACGCCATGCTTAATTTAAAATGATCTATGGATGTATCATATGAATACACCCAAACTAGAGCATAAGACATAAGCTAAGGAAGCATGAATTATTTGATCACATGAAGATAAGTATGGGTAGATAAGTTGGTGAACATTACCTTTGCTTTACTTGAACATACTCACCAGTAGCGTATGCTGGTCGACGTTCCAGTCCTGTTACCATGGTGCCATGGATTTCTGCTCAGGTGAACCACAAGACCAGGCCACACACTCATGGCTAGTGTGTATGGACCATGGGTCTTAGTGGTAGCAAAGGTCCAGAGAAGGAGAGAACCCTCGCTCTTTTCCCTTCTTCTCGTCTCCCTCTTTTTTGTTTTAGCAAGGTGAAGCTGACATCAACTTGAATTCACCACTTATTATTCCCTTTTTCCCCTCTTTTTTTCTTTCTTTTCTCTTTTTTTTTTCTTTTTTTCTTTTCGGGTGGCTCTTGGTGTGTGTGGAACATGGGCTTCTCACATCCCTCCCCCACACTTGGACTTTCGTGTAAAAGTCAAGTGTAGCGTCAGGGTCCCCTTGTGAGTGTGTTCCATCGCATGATGTCGCTCCTCGTTTGCAAGCGTTGTATGACCTGTTTTCTTCTCAACCTGAGATGGTTAGCAACAGGAATACCCGAGGGTGCATACTAACTTGAAAATATGACCTTGCTTTTACTACAAAGGAAGATAATCCGGGTATCTCCCCGGGCAAAGGCTTAAGTTATGGTCTTAAGCTGGACCTGCAGGAAATTACCTCTTACAGCTATCAAAGGTGGTGTTTAGCCACCAAGCATTGGGCAAAGATGCTAAAGCTGCAAGGTTAGTACCATCGTGCCACTACGTGATTTGAAAGTGCTTATGACAAACATAGGCACCCACAATCATCCTCTTAAAAAGTTTTGAGACAAGAGTTAAGAGGTGGTTGGGATTCTCGTAAGAGCACGTGGTCAGAAGCGAAACAAACTCTAGAGATCCCAAAGGCGAGCATGAAACATGAATCTCAAAAGAGAGCTTAGCATGCTCGTTAGTGGATTCACTCTAGAGTTGTTGTTTCAGGCATGTCCATGGCATGGGAATTTCCGTCCTTAAAAGAGATATGATGAAGGACAAACATTGGCTCTCGACCATTATCAAGAATAATGTTCTCATGGCCAGAGGGACATGTCTCTTGTTCGAGCAAGGGCGAAGGTGGACGCTTCATTTCATAAGGATGAAGAGGAAGCTCAAACCTTGCCAGCTTGAACAGGTAGCTTTGCTTTGCCTTTGGGTCTCTGGGGCAAGAGATAAGGCTAGCAGAAGCAAAACGCTCAACTTCTCATCAGGGCTCTCTTGAGATGGTTCTATTTGCACAAGATTTTCAAAGAGTGCCTTATGAGAAGTTGAACATTGAGGATGAACTCCAAAGGATAAAGCATTCCTTCCTTTGGTGTTCGTGGTTCGGGTGAGGGCTCAACCAATGAATCTACGAATAGCAAGGGCAAAGATTCGATTGATGAGGGCTCCTCAAAGCTTGACATGCCCTTTTTATGGAGGGGTTAAGGTTCTATGACGGGAGAAGCATTCTTCTCTAGGACATGAACAAAGATTTTCCTCTATTCCGTCATGGTTTTATGTAAAACAACCCTCCAACGGTCATGTCAAGGCATAGGGCAGCATCTATGTCTAGACCCAAAAGAGATGCAAATGCACGTCATCAGGTAAAGACAAGTCTAGGACGGCATGTGCTAACATTGCAAACCTCGCCTAGGCTGCACCTATGGATTCCTTCTCATTCTGCTTGAAATCGAGGATTGCCCTTGGTAGAGAAGTGATACGAGACATGGGGAAGAATGCAAGACAAAACTTGCCTTTAAGTTCTTCCTAGTCTCCATTCGAACTTCCTATGGCAATAGTGTACCATTGCTTTGCCTCCCGTTTGAGGGAGAACGAAAGCAACTTCCACATAATAATTTTGTTGTGTCATGCCGGAATGCTAGGCATGAATACACTTCCTCGGAATCATGCAGAAGTCTAAAATGATTTTTATCATCAAGACCGAGAAGTGCTATGCCCGAACCATGGTTCTCATCCCAGGGTGGAGTTCATAGCCGGATGAAAATTTTTTATTTTTGACAAAGAATTTTGGCTCAAAGAACTCCCTTTTTGAAGCAAAAAGATTTAAAATTATAGTTGGCTTCAAGGTGGATCAGGATGAGAGAAATGTTTTGTTTATAAAAAGAAAGATAAAATATTTTCTTTTTTAAAAGATACGAGGACGAACTAGGTTCAAAGAAAATAGCAACCGTTCCCCGGCAACGGCGCCAGAAAGCTTATTGGTATTTCTTAACGTATGCAGAGAATCCGCAAGCGTACGGAAGTAACGTTGTAGCCTTCACCCAGAAGTATTTAGGGTATCGTATTTTTCACAGGGAATGGAGGTATTTCTCCTAGCTAGTTCGCCCAAGGAACAACACAAGGGTAGAGATAGAAAGATGTTAGAGGTGGATCCCTATAGCTTTAAGGTCTCAAGGAAAGCATCGCAATACTCCTACTTGCTTACTTCGGGCACCGGCTTAGGCTTGGTCTGCCAAGCCCCTTCGGCATATAGCTCGATGTCGCTCCCGGACGTGGGGAATTATGGAGGACGGACAGGGCTGTCACCACCTGCCGCCTACCCATCAACCGTACGTGAACGGTGCAAACGAAGGTAGCGTTAGCCCAGACACCACGTCTACATTGATAACTACTACTCTAGCATTGATCAAGGGTTGCCTGACTAGGAGGGCCCTTCTACTAGAGCAATCGCCACAATGACGAACATCGATCCCGCAAACAAGAAAAGGTCAATCTCAACTATACAAAAGACATAAAAGTCTATAAGTAATACGAACACTTACTTAGCCAAGGTCCCGTTAAGGAGCCAAGTAGTTGCTCGCAGAGGTACAAGCTTGGGGAGACACCAACAATCCCGGCGCTTCCCCGTTCTCGCCCTCACATCTCTCTTTCTTTCTCTATAGCTACTAGGGCACAACCCTTTGGAATGAAGCTCTAGTAGTAGTGGTGCTCTTCTCCCTTGAGTGTTGATGATGAATGAGGAGGAGGGAGCCTCCTTTTATAGGTAGAGAGGTGGGGGGTCCTTGAAAATATTCCATCCCCACATGGAAGGGTCAAAACTGACCTCCATAGGGCGGTTTCACACTTGCCATGTGGAAATCCCCAGCGAAACCGACCTCTCCACGCAGCAAGGAACCGCGTCTCCGAACATGGGCCCAGTCGGCAGCCCAGCAGGCGCGCGCGAGACCTGTGGAGCTCAGCTTGGCCCCATCTTTTTCAGGCACGTGGGCCTCGTTGATAGCTTTCCAACGCCATGTGGATCTCCTCAATCGGAGTCCGGATGAGTGAGTTATGGCCTTATTACTGAGGCCTACTCCTGCAGCCCGAGATGGAGTCGGACCGGGTTTTGGGCTTCCACTTCTTGGGTTCATGTTTGGCATTTGTGGCCTATGTTCGAGACCCAAATTATCTGGTAAGTAGGCCACCTTCTTATTCTATGGTTTTCTTGTGTTTCTTGGCCCATTTGTGTTCCTTTCCGGAGTTGCCTTCCTGCAAGTGACAATCACCGAAACTCGTGGAACACGTGAGTGTAAAGCCCTATTCACTACCATTGGGGTGAATTTTATATTATTGTTGGTGGTATAAAAAGTGAGTTAAGGACCGCCAACAGGGAGACCAGAGCAACCTCGGTGGCAAAGCATCAGCAACAACAACGGCAAAGCATCCGACAAGAGAGTGCAAGCGGGAAAGCATTCACCGCGAGGAACCAAACGACTGTGGCAACACTAACCACATGCTGGATAGACCAAAGGGAAGAGAAAGTTAAGGCACATGAAGGCACAGTAGGAAGAAACTCTGATGAGTGAAGCAGGGTGGCTGATAGTGCTCCAACAATGCCTTCAAGGAGGCAATGACATCCGCGAACGCCATCAATGTTGGTAGAAGTGCACAAGAAGGAATTTCATCCCAAATTGCCTGCCGCTAGACTAACGACGACAGTGGCGGCCTCTACGATGGTGGCCATGGGAACCCAAGCAGCTACGGCCATCGCGACGAACCTGCCCTAGCGACCCAAACGGTGAGGACAGGCTTCGATGATGCCTTCAGGAAGGAAAAGCTGTTACAAAAGGTTAAAACAAAACATTGAAAGCTAAATGAGTTCAGAGCTAAGATGATGTGCATATGCCACCGTTAACTCAAGTTATACATGATGCGACAAGAGTAACACCAGTTACATCGAGCCAAGCATTGGATACACCCACACAAGTGTATAAAAGACACTTTACACGCAACCGTGCAAAGCTACTTCAGCTAGAGCTTTACAAAAGAGGCTACACCATTGGGTTACATGAAGGACGCAGAGGGTCAGGCCAAGGACGCAAAGATTGCTACCCAAGGTAAGAAGCATGACACACCAAGACCTAGGAATACACTGCAGAAGCCTCTACTTCCTATGCAAAACTGTACCATCTCAGGAAGATACGTGGGCCACAATATACTTGGTTGGAAAGCATGTCAAGTCTAGTTTCCAATGCATCCAATGGTTCATCCTTTGGATTCCCAAGCAGTGAGTAATGACCAGTTGACTGAAGAGTAGGTAGAAGCCCAGAAGACACGCGGGAGCAAAAAAAGCACCTCGTGAATGCTTCATCCAATTGACCTTCCACCCCTAACATGGCCCCTTCAATTCATATCTATCTCAGAGACTTGTTCCTAGTATAAATATCACCTCTATGCTACTAGAAAACAACTTTTGATAATCTGAGAACCTAATATGGTATTGCAGTCGAACTGTTGAGTGTCTTACACACACCTTTGTTCTTGTGAGTTCTTCTTGGGCTTGTGAGAGATCTCTCTAAGGTCCCCTAATTCGTGCTTTTAGGTTTTTGTTCGGCTATGCCATATTTTGTGGATTAGACTCATTTTGTGGTTCTGTAATCATTCAGAGATCGAGTCAAAGTCCTCAAGGTTTCGATGCCTCTCTCCCTGCCCGCTTGGTCACATCCAACCTTGGTCAGGTATAAAGCTAGTTATCTCTACTATTGTTCAACAAGTTATCCTTATTCTTGAACCTACAATCGTGAAGATCGGGCCATCCCCGTGCTGATTCAGATCGGTAATTATCATAAGACGAGGAACACAGACCTAAGACACAGCAACAACAAATGAACACGATACATGTAGGTCGGGGGATGATGACACCGCATCGCAGTAGAGAAACAACGAAAGCATAGGAGGATGATCATGGCCTATGATGACTAGTGGCCACCGCCACCACAACATCACTCCTTCTAGATCCATCAAGGCCCGCTGCCTTGGCTAGCCGAGAAAGGTCCAGTGCCTTGAGGGGGAGCATTTTCACTTGAGGGGGTTCTCCTTGAGGACGTGGTGCGATGTGATTTGCAAATGTTGAGCTCCTCAGAACAAGGAGTAAGGCTCTCTCGCAGGGCTTTGCTAGACACCGCATTAGAGGTCATGTCAATGAAGGCACCTGGTTCCCTAGCAACGAGCCTAGAGCTGGTGCGCTAGGAAGGACGTCCAGTCTTGTGAGGCAGCGGAATAGGTGATAAGGGGAGCTCAGCGTCAGGGTGCCCAGCAGACAGAGCACCGTCATGACGTGCGGCACGGCCAATCGGATGGTTGGCACGACATGGACAAAGCTACAAAGGAGAAGCAACTAGGGATGTCAGTCAGCTTCCTTGTACCAAGGCAGAGCAATGACCAGGGTGGAGTGGAGTGGTGTGGAAGGCACCCGTTCACCCCGTCCTAACGCCACCGTGGGAAGGATAATAGGGAAGTGGGGCAGCGGTGCAAGCAGGTAGGAGGGAATGACACCATAGAAAGTGTCAAAGCTAGGAAGGCGGCAAAACACACCGAAGGGGAGAGGCCGTAGCTCCCTCGTCGGCAGGCGAGTGGGCACGAAGCGAGGGAATGGGTTACCTGCAACGCTGGAGGAGCGTTTATTGTAGGTTGCCCATGAGGGGCATGCCATCACCGCAGGTGCCCCTATTGCTTGTGAAGAAGGGGCATAGGCAACCATTTTCATCATTGGTTAGGTCCTCACGATGCCAGTATTTCAGAACATCAACTTAGAAGGTGGTACCGAGGCCGTCAGGTGGCCATGTGGTGGTCGTCGGGCCAATTTGGGCGGTTTCATGTGACAACCACACACACCGAGGATAAGTCTCCCTCGAGGCAATTCGAGTCCACCTCCATGACCATCCCAAGCTGCCTAAAGGAGGAAGGTATGCCTTGTTTGTTCCAGTGCTCAGCAGGGAATCGGGTAGCTGAGACTGCAACATGTTAGTCCGGGTCACGCCGAAAGTAGTTCTTCGTAGCCTCTGAGCGCACAAGGGAGACACGGCCACCGCCATGGATGATAGAGGATAGGGCCACCACTAGATGGTGTCATTATAGATGGTCTAAGTTTGGGTGTTTTTCCTCATTACTTAGTTGGTCGGACCCGTGCTAAGGGCACTTCGTGTGGATTACTAGGTTTACACGCTTTGCATAGTTGTTATCTCAGTCATGGATGGACAATATCATGTGTTGTGTAACCTAACTAGTGTGGGATATTGCTTTCTTCTCTCTATTGGTGGATCGAAGTATGAGAATTGAGCGAACAAGGTACCTTGGTCTGGTCCTCGGTTACACGTTAAGTAGGCACAGGGAAAAGCCCCCCTGCGGTGGCACTTACATGTGTATGGAGTACAATAGCCCCTTGGGCTATAAACATGGATCACCTAGCAAACTAATGCATGTACACTATGACTATGCAGATCACCTTGCAAACTACAGTTACAAGATGATGCTGATCACCTATTAGAATGCATGTAGACGGCACTACGTGGAAGACTAACCAACCACAGCTAATCTTAGCCAATGTCAACCACAGCTAATCTTAGCATCTAACAAATATCATCTAACATCCCTCCTCAATCTCAGCCACTGACAAGGTTGAGATTGGAGTGAAAACGCTCGATCTTGGCTGCTGCAACTGGCTTGGTGAAGCCATCGACAAGTTGATCATTGGAAGAGATGAACTGAATGTCCAAAAGCTTTTGGGCAACACGTTCTCGAACAAAGTGGAAGTCAATTTCAATATGCTTTGTTCATGCATGGAACACCACATTTGCAAAGAGATATTGGGCCCCCAAATTATCACACCATAGTCGAGCCACCGGTGAGTGAGGAACTTTAAGCTCTTGTAATAGCTTTTGCCCCCACATCATCTCAGTGGTAGCGTTAGCAAGGGCTTTATATTCGGCTTTAGTAGAATAATGGGAGACAGTAGGTTGTTTCTGGGCACTCCAATAGATCAGATTTGCACCCAAAAACATGGCAAAGCCACCCGTAGACCTTCTGTCATCCACACATCCTACCCAATTGGTATCTGAAAAGGCACTCACTACCATGGAGTTTGATTTATGGAGTTTGAGTCCGGTGTTGCCAGTAACTCGTATGTACCGCAAAATCCTTTTGATAGCACTTCAATGGACTGTGGTGGGAGCATGCAGGAATTGGCAGACTTTATTCACATCAAAACAAATATCAGGGCGGGTGAGTGTGAGATATTGCAAGGCACCCACCATACTAAGATATTTGGTGGAGTCCTCCACACCAAGTTGAGCACCATCAGTTAGGCTGAGTTTTTCTGAAGTGGACAATGGTGTGTCGACTAGCCTACAGTTGCTCATTCCTGCCCGATTGTTGACAGTAGTTAACTCTTATTTTAAACCATCAATAAAACATGAAAAAGGGAATAAAATTGACCACCATTATAGTTGTAAGGTTTGATTCTAACTAGTTCCACAGGTTTTGGTGTTCTCACTTGTTTTACAGGATATTCAATATTTCCTATTTAAAAGTACCTCAAGTGATGAATCAGAGTACACCATTGCAAAGAGCTCATCGAGACGATCGAAATGGATATATAATTCACTATAATTGGAGTCCCGGAGAGAAAGATATTCACATCCGTGAAGGAATTCATCTTGGAAGACTCTAGAACATCCTAGAACCATCACCAACATGAAGTTTGAGGGTGTAATTGACAAAATTCCATAGCTTTGGTGAAACTGTATTTTTCAGGGACTAAAATAGGAAGTTGAAACCAAGGAATCCCACCACGACACGATTTGTCATGCAAACCGATCGGGCACCAGCACTAGAAGCATGTAGAAGACTCTAGAAGATACCAGAGCAAAGCGGGAGACCGGAGGCTGACATGTGGGGCCGACCGGCCCCACATGTAGGCCGGCTGGCCTGGGCCCACATGCCATTGACCTCTCCTTCCTGTGACGGCTTCCAACCGACCTAAGCTTCGCATCTTGACCCTTGATTGAAGTCGGTTTGATCCAAGGTCCATGGTTCATCCCACCGGGCTATATATATAAGCAGACCCCAGACCCCATGAGGCAGAGCATCCTAGAAATCCTAGTTCATTATCTCTAGACAGGATCAGAGGAGAGGGGTCCCATGAAAGGACTACCTCTCTAGAGCCAGCTTTCAAGAAGAAGACTAGTACCCCTCTAGTTAGGTTTAGAATCTAGTCTTGAATTAGAACTAGAAGAGAGAGAGAGAGGGAAGAGATTTGGAGGGAGTACCAGCCTGTCGGTGTTGCTTCTATGCCTTATACCTGAGGATTCGAGTTCATCAAGAGTTTGGATCTGAGATTTCTCTGGTAATCAACTTCTGTTTGTCAGTAAGTAACATTGTTATTATTATTCTTCTAGTTTGCAACTCTCTTTTGAGTACTTTAATCCTGGTAGCTCTAGGGTTAGAGTAGCCATCGTAGTGTAGGCATGGTGCTTAGACTCGATTGCTTGTATAATGTACCCTATATTCCGGATCGGTGGTAGCTCGCAAGGGTGACTCCATAGCCTTGTTAAATCTTCTATAGTCCACCTCCCATCTACAGGCCAAGTAGGATATGTTACTTAGGAGTTCACACTCTGTTTGTGGTCTTCTAAAGTAATCCCAAGCTGAACCGTAATCACATAACTTGCTAAGAATAGAACTAGACAGCCTTAGTGATCTCCTTTATCTTATATCTTCTCCATCCTTATTTGCTACTCAGGGGTTAAGCTCAAGACTTAAGTACATCGCTCCGTTCCTTTATGTTCGATATTTAAAACTACATCATCCTGGTGAAGTCCTACATCGGTATCTTATCTGTGTGCTTGCAGATAACTTGAGTGTGCATTAATTTATACCAACACCGATGCAGAATGTCAGAGGCATATTTCTGTTGTGATAGCACCAACTCGTCTTGTGATTGTTTGACTTCAATGCCTAGGAAGTCATGAAGATTACCAAGGTCCTTGAGGGCAAACTCATGTTACAAATCCAGAAGAAGTGCATCCATAGCAGCTAAGAAGAACTAGCCACGATAATATCATCAACATACACCAAAACAAATAATGTGTAACCTCCTTTGTGGTAGTAGAACAGAGAAGTATCGACTTTAGAAGGAATAAACCCAAGTGTCACTAATTTATTGCAAAGCCGAGTATACCACGCTCGTGGGGCCTGCTTCAATCCATAGAGAGCCTTGTCCAACTTACACACATAGGAAGGATGAGACTTGTCAGTGTAGTCGGGTGGCTGGTACATGTACACTTCCTCTTCCAACACACCATGGAGAAAGGCATTGTGCACATCAAGTTGTCACAAGGACCAACCCTATTTAACTTCAAGAGACAGAACGAGTCGAATGGTGGCTGCCTTGACGACAGGGCTAAATGTGTCCCCATAATCAATACCATAATGTTGTTTAAAACCTTCAGCAACAAGGCGAGCTTTATATCTGTCAACAGTGCCATCAACTTTCCTCTTAATTTTATAAACCCATTTGCATCCAATAATATTTTTGCCCTTTGGTTTGGGAACTAAATGCCAAGTCTTATAATGGAGAAGAGCTTGACACTCATTGTCCATGGCGGTCACCCAATTTTCATCACCAAGTGCATTAGCTACAGTGGTTGGCTCATCTGCAGATGTTGTGGCGAGGTTGCACCAAAGAACAGTCCCATTGGTGTAGAGCTTGGGCTTGATGATGCCGCTTTGAAGATGGGTAGCTAGACATGGTGAAGGAGATGCCACTGGAGCAGCTACCGTAGGAGATCTGGGAAGAGGAATCTCGGATCCTACCACACCTGACGAGGTGGTCGCTGTTGACGGTCGATAAGTGTCAATTTTTACCGTCAACTAGACATGAAAAAGGACCTAAACATAATTACCTTCTAGATATAGGGCTTACACTAATGGAATTCCACGAGTTTTGGTGAATGTCTATTTCGCAGGTGTCACCGAAAATACCCAAGGAAGGCCCACATGTCGGTTTACATAGAGATAATCGGGAACCGGTGAAAATTCTGTAACTGGAAGGTTCGAGAAGGCTCGGACCAAATGGGAGCCCGAACCGGCTCGGTGGAGAGTCGGCCGCCCCAACCCTAGAGTCGGCCGACTTCGTGACCTCGCCCAATCGGCGTCGCCTCGCGGATCCCCGTTCCACCGCCTTTGAGGATGAATAATAATCGTCCATTTAGGTCGGTTTGATCCGAGGCTGCGGTGCATCCTAGGGGGCTATATAAACAGGCCCCCGGCCCCGGGAGGAGGCATCCCTTGAAACCCTAATTCATTATTTCCGAGAGGATCGGGTGAGGGGGGTCCCTTGAATGGATCTCCTCCCTAGAGCCTAGCATTCAAGATAGATAGAGAGAGTATAGGGTGGAGGTAGAGTTGGAGGAAGCCCGACATGTCGGTGTCTCCTCTCTGGTTGTACCTGCGGGATCAAGTCTCCTAACCCTAGGCTTGGTTCTAGGATCATTCTGCAATTCAACTTCTAATACTAGTAAGTTCTTGTTATTATTGCTCTTTGGTTTACGAGTTTACTTTATTCGCTTCCGGTTGGGAATAGAGTAATCGTTCGTAGCGTAAGCGTGGTGCTTGGGCTAGGTTCACTCGTAGATGCTCCCTATCCGGGCCGGAACCGTGGTAGTATCGAGGAAAGTGACAGGCCCTTTGTTACCTTTGTAACCCACTTCCCGTCGAGGTAAGGTAGGTCCAAAAGTGCTAGGTTAAGCATCCTCTCGTGGTGTCTTTTCTTAGGTGCTCCCATAGAGTAGTAGTTGCAAAGCTTGCCATAGGTTGGAAGGAGACCGTGGTAGTAATCCTCTCTATATCGCTCATTACCTTGTGTGTAGCTCAGGGGTTAAGTATAGACTTGGGTTAGTCAGATGCACGTTTTCTCCTAGCGGATAAATAAATAACGATACTGGAATATCTCCCGGGTGAAGTGCTCACCGATATCCGTGCGCTTGCGGATTATTTCTCTTTGATTTTTTCGTGTGCGTATCTAGTATCAACAAGCATTTCTAGCGCCGTTGCGGGGAGAAAGACGGTCTCGCTTGAGATAACCTTAAGTCATGCTTAACCTTGTATTATACTTTTATCTTTTTGTATTTTTATTTTGCCTTTTCTTTTATATCCTTATGGATAACCCAAATTCCACGCCTATCCACCAATATCTTGCACCCATGAGCACATGCTTAGAGCCTCTAGAACCCATGATTTTCACATCTAGCTATGAGCTACACCAATCTGTGGTTGCAATAGGTCAAAGCCAACCCTTTTCTACAGCTAGAGTCCTATCTTCTAATCAAAAGGGTATTGTACCCAAGGTCCTATCTTCTAACCATGGAGAAGGTAATGAACCCAAAGTCCTATCTTCTGATCAAGTAGGTAATGAACTTTTTGCTACACTTAGGGAATCTTCTAATTTTCCTATAAACTTAGGTTTAGACCTAGCCTTACAAGACCATGTTATTCTTCAACATCTTATTACGGGTCTTGATAATATCACCTTTGGAGGAGTTTTCCTTTCTTTATCCTTTAGTGAAGTGAGGTTTGTCCTTATTAGTGGACACACTCCTTGCATTAGCCTCCATGCTAACATCCTAGTGGTAGAGAAGGAATCATCCCCCAAACTAGAAGAGGAAGTTTTAATAGCCACTTTGCAAACATTCCAATCCCATGATTTGGCTATCCATCCCAAACCAGAGTACTCCAAAATTCTCTAAGGAAAGAAGTAATTCTATCCTTAGAAATTCTTTTTGATGGCAATTTTGGGAGGAGCGTAAACTTCCCGCTTCATAAGAGATCTTTTAGTGCATACATTGTCAATCTCCTCAAGAAGAGATCTCTTAGAAAGCATCTCACACCCAATTCCTTTGAAGGATGTTTAGAAAGACTCAAGGATGGCATGCCAAGTGATGCCATAGAAGGAGAGCGAAGCCATCTAGAATCCACTCTTATCTTCTCCCCTTCTATGCCCACATCAAATATAGAATACGAACCCACCTTTAAACCCATCCTTGACCCCTATGACTCGTTCTATGCTCTTTCTCCTAAACCTCCTGATGATCCTAGAAGTCCATCTAGATATCCCACGCATAGGAATCATCAAGACCATATAGAGGATCGCAAAGAGCAACATCCATGGCTAGAGAGCATTAAAGACCTATGTGCTATTGCCATTGAATGGATGGATAAGGCCTTAGATGAGATCATTTCGAGAGACGATCCAGGGGGAATTTTGGACATTTATGTCGAGTCACCCTTGGAAGTGGAAGATGATGGAGGATTCCATGAGCAAAATAGTTACTTCTTAAACACCCCATCAAGTCCTTGCTCATATGAGAAATCTCCTGATTCACTTAGTCTCCCCAACATTACCACAAATAAGATCTTCAACCCTCTCATGCTCCCTATTCCTACAGATTTTGAGAGGGTGGTTGTAGACATATATATTTATCATAAATATTGTAGATCTCATTGTGTTGAATCCTGAGATTAGTGCACATAGATTGGTGTTGGAGGGGAAACCACTTCACCAATTCACATCTTGAAGGTTTCCCAAGGACAAGCTTAGTGTCCTAAAACAAGCACTATTTAGATCATGGCATAACTGTTCACCTTTCTATTGTGTTGTCCTTGTTAAATGAGCATAGAGTTATAATTGTAAAAATATTCCTTCGGGTATTCGTGTCACTAACCTTTCCAGGTTCGAAGCAAAAAGATCAAAGGAATAACACATGCAAGGTATGCCCAACCAATCATTATGCAACATTGATTTACATTCATCCAATCTTGATTTATAAAAGTCAAGCTTGGGGGATATACTTCCATAAATACATCTTTTGCCATGTTGCTACAATATCTTGGTTGTCCCTACCTTTAAGGCATGCTCAGTTTGCTAAACATCAATCATGCTCTGCCATCATTATTTGAGTAAATCTCTGTAGTGCTCTCATGCTGCCTTTGTTTGCTATAGTATGCTTTGGTTTGGAGGTGCTTCATAATTGCAATATGGGTACTTCTAAAGGCTTTTAAATTAAGCGTGGTGCTTAGGTTAAATTGCCTTCCTTAATTAGATTAGACATGGAGTCTAGTTTGGTTATTGAACTAAAAACTGCTGTAGTAGACATTGGTATATTCTGTTGGATTAACCCCTGCAGAAAAAGTTCCAAATCCAAATTGGGAGAGTCCTGAGATGAACTCACATCAAAGATGAAGCAAGGCATATGATGAACTCCAACAACTTCGCATAGAAGACATAGCTCATTCATCGTCCAAGAAAGAGTTGAAAGAATTTATGGCCTGCCTATTCATGATGAACCTGCCAAATCACCACTTCAGTTATGGAACAAAGAAGGAGACAAGAGTGCCCCAAGAAGGATCTACATCAATAGCACTCACCCAAAGGAAGTGTATGAACGAGGTGACAAGCTATGAGAAACCTTGAAGACATCATAGCAATAAGCCCAAAGGTCGAGCTAGGACACCAATGAGAAGCTGGGCACATCCCACCTCATTTTGGCCAATCAAAGACCTGCTCTCGTTGTTCTTGAAGACACCCTCTTGCACGTCGGTAGCAAGGACAAGCATGACATGATAAGCATGCATCCTTGTGTCAACCAATCACCATCAAGGGATTGATTACCGACCAAGCCCAAGAAGGCCGTGAACAACTACATTTGCAAGATGATGTCCCTATGCCATTGGAGATGAAGCCTGCATACAATTAATGAAGTCTCTTCCTTGATCATCAAGACAGATGGCGTATCATTAATTGCAACTCTTAGCCATGCTGCTAGAAGACAAAGACCATCAAGGAAAACTACATCTCCAATGAACATCAATTAGTCGACCAAGACTCAACAAAAATCAAGAATGGTTGACAAAAGAAGATCATGCGACTGTCTGCATACTCATATCCTGGATTGGACAGTCCAAAGGAGAGATCTTTGCTCAACGGACTTAGAATCAAGAGCCCTCTCCAACAGATTTAAGAATAGAGGATGGACAGTGTCTAAAGAACATGGAGTTATGACACATACACTTGGCTTCCAGTGATGAGCAACAACAAGCTTGGGGAAGGAAGGATACCGATTCCTCTAATAATGATCCAGCAATGCTCTTCCTCTTCTCAAGTCCCCGTCACTCTGGCACGCTGGTTTGCAATCCCTCCACTCGCAATTACCTCCTCTCTATAAGTTTGATTGTTTTCTATAGATGTCATACACACAAATCAAACTTAAGACAAAGTAAAATCAATCTTTAAGAGAAGAAGTAATGTTGAGTAAATGTTCTATGCTAATTAAAATTTTCTACCCAACTTTTTTGTAGCATAGAATATGATCTTAGCTCTATGACAAATATACCCTTGTTATTATATTCCTTCGGGTATGTGTTGTCCACTAATCCTTTGCAGAAGAAACAATAAGTGAAGCACAAGGTTTAGGGAAAGGACCACTAGAAGCACCCACTCTTCATCGCAAGGTGCTTCAAAGATAAAGTTATGAACCTACAACATGCACACTAAACAAGATGTTCCCGCATCACAATTAAAAGATTCATTTCGATCGTGGACAAGGAAAGAACATGGATGACCCCTTCCTCAAGACATATCAACTCAAGAGATGCGCTTCTCAAGGTCTCAGACCTTTGAGATCAAATGGAGCACCGAAGGATTGAATACAACAAGAAGTCCTATTCGAGGACTTAAAACACCGAACCCTTGCCAAGGAGGTAACTTGGTAGTTATCCATATTTCCCATTTTAGCATTGCACTAGTTTTTCCTTTAGCATATTTACTTTTTGCATAATCAATCCTTGTTGCATATTTACTTTACTGCATCTGCATTAGAAAAGAAAATAATTTTGTCTTGCATTGCATCTATGAAATACTAAGCCCCATGTGAATAATTTTGTGGTGCGACAAGGGATGCCACAAAGATATCCACCGTGGTGGCATAAACACAAGTTTTCATCTTAGTTGCATTTTTCTCGCCCGCATATCATAAAATATAAAAATTGCAAAAATATTGAGATCCCGCTAAAAAGATTAATGTGTTAAGGAAGTTCTAGACATCCAAGGCTTAGAGGTTTATCACTAATGCTTAATCAGTTCCACAAGCTTTATTGTCTATTTGAGCCTCACAAATTTAAAGGATCAAGAAGGGCTAACAGCAAAAGGACTTCATGTCCCCCGTCGGAGTGTTGTCTTCAACAAGCAAATAAAAGCAAAGGTCTTCTCTCTACGACCATTATCCCCGACACTCCAGAGGAGCAATACGCCTTCACTACCGGTCACAAGAACACCATTAGACTACGCCAACATCCAGCTTGGGGAGAGCACCCCCTTATCCAGCTAAGTATCACTAGCTTATTTATCTATCTATCTATCTATCTATCTATCTATCTATCTATCTATCTATCTATCTATCTATCTATCTATCTATCTATCTATCTATCTATCTATCTATCTATCTATCTATCTATCTATCTATTTGTTAAGTTTGCTAAATAAAATATAGGAGAGTATGTGAAAATTTTGTCTGCTAAAATGAACCCTATAGAATAAGATCTTATATGGAAATGATGAATAGTTGCTCTTGCCGTAATTCCTTTCAAGTACCTAGTTTTCAACCTTGCACTCTCCTGAGTTTTGGACACAACTGTTTAGATCTCGAGATTTGCTCGAACCTGAAACTTGTGGGTAGCGAATGCTTGATCTAAGTCTAGGTAGTTGACGGATATGAAATGGGAAGGTTTTGAGTCTGCTGTCCATCTTGTTCCTAGAGATGCTAGAGTTCTCGAGAATTTATCTTAAAAATCTTAAATTATTGCATGATGAGTTCCTTTATGACGAGAGTTCAAATTCCTACCACAGCCATATATTCATGCTTACTAGATTAGGAAAACCCATCTATTTATATAGAACATTTTATAGGCATTGAGTGTAGTCTTTATAGGCATTGAGTGTGGTTATGCTGTGGACCCATAAGGAATCATTCATGCAGTTAAAGTCAACACTATGTGCTCTCCATCCATTGATCTATGCTACTTCTGTCCTCAGAAGCATGCACCTATTTTATAAATGTTACATCCATTGATATGTGCTACTTCTGTCCCTAGAAGTACCACCTACATATATACGCATTTCCTCCACATATTGTGCTCTCTACCCTGGAGATACACACCTATGCTACTCCTACCTTAGGAGTACGCATTCCCCCACATATTGTGCTGTCTCTACCCTGGAGATACGCGCTTATGCTGCTCCTACCCTGGGAGTATGCATCCATCCATCCATCCACAAAATACATACGCCACTCATTTCACTTCATCCAGAAAAGGTTCTACTCCTATCCTGGGAGTGAACATCTAGAAATAATCATCACCGTCCCATTTATCTACATAAAAGCTCCAGTCATTATCATTTCAAGTTATACACTCCCCGTTGCTAAAGTTTCGTTTTCAGAGGATTGGTTGCTCAAAAAAAAAAAAGAGAGAGAAGAAAAAAAAGAAAAAAAAAAGAAAGAGTAGCCAAGTCCTTCCTTTCAAGAAGTTCAAGGTTTCCGAATAAAGGGAGTCATGTTATCCCCAAAGGAGCAAGTGTAGAAGTAGATGTTCGCCAAGTGATCACCCCTCATAATCATTTCCTTATCATCATCATCTTATCATTCATTCAATTTCCTCCTTCACATGCACATATGACTTTATTATTATTTTAGTTCCTATTGGATCCATGGTTTAACTGTGCAATATATGCAAGTGAGTTTGAGTTGTATCCCCACCTATGAGCTCCACATAAGCCTATTAGAAGTAGGGTGAGAGAGAGAAGGCAACCTCACTATGCCTTAATTCTAAAAATACCACATATTCTGAGAGTAGAGAGAAGGCATACACTACACATGCCTTGGAGAGGATCCAGAAATACCACAAATGAGAGACTTGAAAGGGTCATACATGGAATCTCTGAGTTTTATTTGAAAATCTTGCAAAAACTCCGGAATGATAGTTGATCAAAGAGTGAGAAACATAGTGCTTGACTTGACCGTTCGTCTTCAACCGCTCAAGACCCAAGTGACGGCTACAAGCCCCATGGTGAAAGGTAATATGAGTAAGTTTTGAGTCAGAATAGTTCACTCTAATCCGGAGGAGAGTTCTTGTTTGAACGCATGTGTACTTTTGAGGTGTGAAAGCATTGTAGCAACTCCTGATCCATCACTGAGTTTATCTTTGCTCAGGGACGAGCAAAAGGTAAGCTTGGGGGAGTTGTTGACGGTCGATAAGTGTCAATTTTTACCGTCAACTAGACATGAAAAAGGACCTAAACATAATTACCTTCTAGATATAGGGCTTACACTAATGGAATTCCACGAGTTTTGGTGAATGTCTATTTCTGCAGGTGTCACCGAAAATACCCAAGGAAGGCCCACATGTCGTTTACATAGAGATAATCGGGAACCGGTGAAAATTCTGTAACTGAAGGTTCGAGAAGGCTCGGACCAAACGGGAGCCCGAACCGGCTCGGTGGAGAGTCGGCCGCCCCAACCCTAGAGTCGGCCGACTCGTGACCTCGCCAATCGGCGTCGGCCCTCGCGGATCCCCGTTCCACCGCCTTTGAGGATGAATAATAATCGTCCATTTAGGTCGGTTTGATCCGAGGGCTGCGGTGCATCCTAGGGGGCTATATAAATAGGGCCCCGGCCCCCGGAGGAGGCATCCCTTGAAACCCTAATTCATTATTTCCGAGAGGATCGTGAGGTGAGGGGGGGTCCCTTGAATGGATCTCCTCCCTAGAGCCTAGCATTCAAGATAGGTAGAGAGAGTATAGGGTGGAGGTAGAGTTGGAGGAAGCCCGGCATGTCGGTGTCTCCTCTCCGGTTGTACCTGCGGGATCAAGTCTCCTAACCCGAGGCTTGGTTCTAGGATCATTCTCGCAATTCAACTTCTAATACTAGTAAGTTCTTGTTATTATTGCTCTTTGGTTTACGAGTTTACTTTATTCGCTTCCGGTTGGGAATAGAGTAATCGTTCGTAGCGTAAGCGTGGTGCTTGGGCTAGGTTCACTCGTAGATGCCCCCTATCTGGCCGGAACCGTGGTAGTATCGAGGGAAGTGATAGTCCCTTTGTTACCTTTGTAACCCCCTATCTGGGCACGTTTTCTCCTAGCAGATAAATAAATAACGATACTCTGGAATATCTCCCGGGTGAAGTGCTCACCGATATCCGTGCGCTTGCGGATTATTTCTCTTTGATTTTTTCGTGTGCGTATCTAGTATCAACAGTCGCCTAGCTAGGATCCGGTTGTGGTGGAGTAGCCCCGCTCGTAGCGTGAGCGTGGACTAGGGGCAGCATAGAAGATCCGTCCCCCGGTTGGCACGTCGGGGCTAGAGACTAGGAAGGAGACTGCAGACGATGGCTGTCCGCTCATGCGATCTAAGGCTAATTCAGAAGTACGAGGAAGATCAGCTGCAAGCGGATCGTACTCGTGTCTCGTGCCTACTCCGTCGCCATGCAGAGGCGAAAAATGACGCCCGGGAATGCTCCATCCTGCACTATTTTCATCCGAATTTTTCTACAGTTGTAGATTCATCTGTAGAACTTGGCAAGACATTAGTAGATACTGGTGGAGATGTATGTTGATCATGCAACATCCCAAAACTAGCATTTGGGCTAAGTAATGAAAGAGGCAAATGGGCAATCTCCTCCCAAAGACGAGTACCGGCATTTGGGCGTAGGGAGGAAAAACGAAAGGCAGTCTCGTCAAAAACTACATCATGAGAGATGTAAACTCGACCTTCAGCGGGATCTAAACACTGAATCCTTTGTGCATGTGACTATAACCAAGAAAGACACATTTTTTGATCAGAATTGAAGTATCTTGGAATTGCATGGCCTAAGATTCGGCCAAACAGTGCTCCCAAAAGTACGCAGGAAACTATAATCAGGTACTTCTCCATGAAGACATTCAAAAGGAGACTGATTGTCAATCACCTTGGAAGGGAGACAATTGATGAGAAACACAACAGTAAGAAAAGCTTCATCCCAAAATTTTAAGGGAATGGATGCATGTGCAAGAAGTGTTAGCCCCATATCAACGATGTGCTGATGTTTACGCTCGGCTGACCCATTTTGTTGATGAGTATGAGGACAGGAAACTTGGTGGGCTACAACAATGCATTTAAAGAAGCTATTTAAGACATGATACTCTCCGCCCCAATTGTTTTGAATGGAACGAATTTTACAATCAAACGATTGTTCAACAAGATTTTGGAAGTCTCGAAAGCATTGAAAGACTTTAGATTTATGACAAAGAAGATAGATCCACACAAACTTGCTATAGTCATCAATAAAACTCACATAGTAAGCATTGTTCCCAACTAAAATTGGGGCAGGCTCCCACACATCTGAAAAACTATTTCCATAGGACTAGTGGACACACTGCTAGACCTAGGATAAGGCAGCTAATGATGCTTGCCTTGTTGACACGCGTCACACACTTTATTATTTGAATCATGAATAAAAGGAAGATTATGGCGATTAAGGACCTGTTGAACAACTGGAACAGATGCATGGCCTAGTCTATGATGCCACAGTGAGCAAGACGGCTTGGTAACTCCAAGCCCATGTTTATTTGATGATGACTTGAAAGGATAGAGACCTCCTTCACATCTGCCGCTGTGGAGGATTTTCTTCGTCTGCTGTTCCTTGATGAAAAAACGATCAGGATGAAATTCAAGGTATGCATTATTATCACGAACGATACGATTGACAGAAATTAGATTCTTGCTGGCCTTAGGAACATGGAGAATATTCTTCAAATGGAGAGAACTAGTTGGGGAATGCAAGATGCTATGACCAACATGACTTATCTCCATACCTGCTCCATTGGCTGCATGCACCTGATCACCGCCCATGTACTTATCACGAACGGTGAGCTTCTCAAGTTCTCCGGTGATGTGCACTTCTCATACTCCGGGTTTCGAACTGGATCAGCCTTCTTGTCGCCGGCGTTGTCACCGGCTTCGACAGCGGGCTCCAGGAACTCCGCCGGAGGCTTGGCGGAGGGCTTGATGAAGTCAGCGAATTGGGCGCCCTTCAAGGTAGATGACACTTGGGCGTGCCACATACCATAGTTCCCGTGCATGAGCTTTTCCATCACAGGTGAGAAACCCGAAGGAGAATGCAGCGGCAGCAGCAGAAGATTGCGCCATGGAGTTGTTTTCGTGGGGAAAAAGAGACTCTGTATACCATATGAGAATTGAGGGAACGAGGTGCCCTTGGTCTGGTCCTCAGTTACGCATTATGTAGGCACTGGGAAAAGCCCCCCGGCAGTGGCACTTACATGTGTTTGGAGTACAACAGCCCCTTGGGCTATAAACATGGATCACCTAGCAAGCTAATGCATGTACACTATGACTATGCGGATCACCTTGCAAACTACAGTTACAAGATGATGCGGATTACCTATTACAATGCATGTAGACTGCACTACGTGGAAGACTAACCAACCACAGCTAATCTTAGCCAATGTCAACCATGGCTAATCTTAGCATCTAACAAATATCATCTAACACGACGGACCGTCATGAGGCCGCTGACGTGGTGGATCTGCCAGTGGAAGAAGAGTGATGTTTGGTGGATAACTTAAGGTGATGTGTGAGAGTGAGAGTAGGAAGCTAGCTCCATGGGTAGATTCAGGGGCTTGGGAGATGATGCTTTCAGTGGATGTTTACTACTTGTTATTTATTACCGCATAATAGGATATATGCAAGCCACAACAAAATTAATCAATATGTTCACAAGATCCCATCGAAATAGGCCACTTTTTTTTGAATCATGGAAATGGGTTTCCATTACACATTAACTGAGGCCAAATTATTGGCCAACAGAATCTGAGTGCAACTTGGAATACTATCTCGCACTGAGACAGTACCCGAACCAAGACTAGCTCTTAGATGCTGACCATGGCCTGCGTGCTTTTGGCAGTACAGGATTACCGGGTGGGAATGGTAAAAGTTCACGACTGTGCCCAAGGGCTGCCTTTGTATGGATATTGTCAAGCTTCGTTGTTATGCTCGGATCTAATCTCGTAGTTTGTAGAGGGCTATTATATGCAAATATACCTTTACTGTACCGGCACAAAGGAAATTCCAGAAAAGGAGTGGGCTATGAAGAAGATCTTCTTGATTAAAGGACAACCAAATTAAGAAATACAAAAGTCTAAAAATAATTGGTTTCTAGGTTGCTATAATTATACATTATACATGCACTTAACACAAACTAGCTAAAAGCACTTAACTAGGTCACTAGTAAAAAGTGACACTTCTGATGCTGATCAGAGTGGAGCATGGTTCTACATTCTGCCACAACAACAAGCCAAGATTAACAGCATTCTGTGTACGCCTGTGCGGTGTGCAGTGTGCTTCGAGATGGATCTATACAGCACAAGTCAGCCCCAGTTGGTCGCCGCTGCCACCGCCACGGCGTGAGGCCTCAGAAAGGGCACATTTCGATTTCGTGAGTGGCATTCATGGCCGCCGGAGCCGCCGCCCATGAGCCATCGGCCGTTCTGCTGCTGCTCGTCGTTCCTGGAAGTGGAAGCTGGCGGAGCTGCGTGACGTGCTTGGAGCCACTGCCGTTGGTGGGACTCGGTGGAGTGGGGCTTGAGGAACGACAGCACGTCTTCCTCTACCTCCATCTCGGCATCCTCGAGCAGTAGACTGGCGGCGACAATACTATTGTCCTCCTCGTACTCCACTCCCACGGACGGACAAAGCAGCAGCGGAGTACTAGTGTCGATCGGCGACAACGACACAGCTGCTGGATCAGGCTGCTCGGCTGTGGAGGTGGACGATGCTGGCTGCCGCTGCGGCTTGTTGCGCGTGGTGCCAGCGAGGGCGCTGCGGTGGAGTGGGACGGGGTGGCTGTGCTCGCCGCCGGTGTAGCTGACGATAAGCGTGGAGGGGTCAGTGCGGCAGCGCTCCACTTGCTTCCGCGCCCTGCAGTCCTTGTCGGTGCTGCATCGGTAGTAGCCGCGCGGGTACGGCGACCCCTTGATGGGCTTCTGCCCGTACTTGCGCCACGCCCAAGGGTCTGGCGGAGACGCGCCCACGGGCACCCGCGTCACCTCCTTGTTGCTCATCTGGCTCTTCTTCTTCCTACTACGAATACAACAAGGTTACTTTTAAATTTCCGGCTATAGCTTCGACTATCTCCGGCAATATGTAGCTGTTTGAGTAGAATTTAACTCTTTTTTTCATGTATAAGTTAGCTCTTAGTTGCCCCGACTTAGCCTGTTTTGGGACATAGTATAGATAGCTAAATGCCTTGGCCGACTATTTAAAACCTTGGAATACAAGCGAGGTGAGTGAGATAAGCCTATGCCCCATCTAAGGACTGGAGTCGTCCCCCGATACTAGTATTAATTTCGCGAGCAAGGAAGTAATCGAAAACAGAGATTTCGATGGGCGTATGGCTGATACATACTTTCTCTTTGATCGTGGTTTGGCCGGCGGCTTCTGGGGCGGAGCTTCTTCGTTTCTTGGCTGCGGAACGCTGCCGTAGTCGGCCCAGAAGTCGTCGTTGACAGCAGGGCCGCCGATCGTGAGCTGCTGCAACGCTGCGGCGTCCGTCGCCTCGTCCTGCTGTGACTGCGGCGGCGGCAGGGGCACGCCGGAGCCGGAGAACAATGATTCGTCCGAGGCCCGCGGCGAGGTGACGACGCGGCTGCCACCGCTGCAGCTGCCGGTGGCAAAGCGGACCACGGCGTCTAGGTCCCAGTCGTTGCTGCTGCTGCTACCACAGCACCAACGCAGATCGCCCTCCTCCATAGCACAGCTTTCTTGAGTTCGTGGCCAATGGAGGAGAGAGCTAGCGAACGTTGACTTGCCTGGGGTGGGGGTAGGAGAGCAAGGGTGTGGCGTGGTGGTTGGGTTGTACGGACAGTACGGCAACCGGGAACAACTTTAAAAAGGATCAACGGGGTGGCGCCTTTGCTGGCATGCTAGTACAATTTTTGATAAGTCGTAGGTCCTAGGAGTATATTATTTGAATGACAGTCTAAGGAGATCGACAAGGCAACACCTTAGTTTAATTGTAGCGTACGATACCCTGCTAACTGATGCAGATGTACCTAGTCTCTGTATAAGAGCAAGTATTATAAGCGTTGGTAAGCCGGCAAGAAGACGTCCACGTCGTACAAAAGCTGCCACGTGAGGTGAGAGAATGGGCAGCGGACGTTTCGCGAGACGCCGACGAGAGCGGGCTGAGAGCATTAATTACAGTCGGGTGAGAGCGCGCTGAGAGCAAGTTCCTTTACGTGCATTAAATGCGCATATTCCTTTACAGTCCGCCCTTGCAGCCTGCTCACTGTACGTGCCGGCGCGTACGCTTGCTCCCAGCTTGCTTGCAGCCCGCGGTGGGCGTTTCTATAAAACTTGCTCTAAATGGTCGGTTGCATTTGAGTCATCGCCACACATGACAACAGCAATTATATATATGTGGGAGATTTGATATACATTTATCGGGGCCCTATTTCAATATCACCATCGTCATAATTTGGAATTACACGTAGAAAAAGCATGGATATATATATTGATATACTGCATAGATACATGAAAAAATCATTAATTCACAAGAAAAAAAACCCATGCATAAACTCAAAATAACCCGATGTTTCACCAGGAATGAACTGCTTCAAATGGATCGATTCTTGAGGATCAGTGGTCAATAAGTTGAAGTTGTACTTTGCCTTTGGTAGTTTGATACGATACTTCATCGATCATATCACCGTTGCTTATTGGAACCCCACATGCCCCATCACATGGTTTCTGTCATTGGGCATGTGGCAACTGTTCCCATGCATTCATTAGATAAGCACTCGAGATACGTGATCAATTAGCTATTGTCAGAAAACGTACTGTATTAACCGTGATTACATAAGCATAAGATATATACAAGAGCTAACAATAGCATAGAAAACTGCATGGTGTGATGGCGATAGCTTATCATCTTAATCCTCAGCTCCAATCCGTACGGCTGATATCATGCCATCGCCCTGGAGTCCGAAAGTCTTCTGGGTATGGTATATATCTCTTGTATTCTTTCTTAGCATTTTCTTTATTTAGTACTTTACTTTGTTTAGTATACTTTATTCAGTCATATATATAGCTTTGCTTAGTTCAAGTTCTAGTCCACTCTTGTTCATCTTTAGTGATGTGCCGCGTTTGATGGAAGAATCGAACACAAGCATCATATTCCCCTGGTACGCGGGGAACATAGGGTAGTGGGCATCACTCACCACCGCAGACGCGCTCTTTGCCGAGTGCTCGGTGCTTTGTCGAGTGCCAAAAGTCGGGCACTCAGCAAAGCACCTCTTTGCCGAGTGCAGCACTCGGCAAACAACAGCACTCGGCAAAGACACCTTTGCCGAGGGCCAGGCTCTCGGCAAAGAGCGGCACTCGGCAAAGCCACTCTTTCCCGAGTGCTGCGCCCTCTGCAAAGAGTGCCTCTCGGCAAAGATGGCTTCAGGTGATGGTGGTCAGCAGGCCATCGGTCATTGCCGAGAGCCAGCCGCTAGGCCCTCAGCAAAGATTTTTTTTTTTTTTTTTTTTTTTTTTTTTGTAATTTCATTGTCGAGCACCCACTACCAGGCACTCGGCAAAGACCATTACCGAGTCCCGTGCCAGGCACTCGGCAAATAATATATTTTTTTGTCGTTTTGTATCCAATTTTTTTATGCAGCCCTACTACAGTACAAGGATTGAAATTTGGTACATGTTTGAGGTTTTTTGCTATATTTAGTTAATTTATTTTGTTTAGTTCAATTTTTTCAGAAAAAGCAAATTTGAACTTGCTGGTGTTTCAAATAAACGCCGGCAATAATTGTTAAGAAAGCGTGCTTAGGCTATCAGATGGTAGAGCTAGGCGGACACAAGGGATTTATACTGGTTCGGGTACAATGTTCCTACGTCCAGTTTCGGGCTAGTGTGTTGCCCACTCTCTTTGGTTGGAGCTTGTAAAAGGGGTTACAAACTATGGTCAAGAGAGTGATTTCTAAGGAAAAGCCCAGGTCTCTTGAGGGAATGAGAGAAGAGAGTTTTTGTGTGAGTTTGGCTAGAAAAAGGAGGACTTGGTGAGACAAGGATGCCCGCTCAAGTCATTAGGAAAGTAGTCTTATCATCTAGGTTGTATGAGTTTCAAGGGATCGGAAGGAGAAGAAAGATCTGATCCCCCCTAACGGGGTCACGGCCCTCCTTTTATAGATCAAGGAGGTGTCGTGGTGTACAAGTCATCTGGGAACCGCCTTCTGTGGTTTCCTTGCTTGCTACGCCTGGTCGTCGGATCATAGCAGTTACGGTTCATCTATCGCCATGTTCGTGGGAGGGGAAGCTAGCCGCTGGCTACTTTACTTTAGGATCATAGGCCGCAGTGGGCTTTCCCTGCTGTCGCATTTCGTGCGGCCCTCGTTGTCGCCGGCTGGTCGGCTGCCGTAGTGGCACAGGGGTCGAGAATCTATCCTTTTCCCTCCGCGCGGGGGAACAGGAGCTCCTCCCTACGCGCTCGACCCCCTCTCAAGGGGTCGGGCGAGACGCAGATTGGTAGCCATCGGGGGAGGCTATCCTCGGGCGCCCATGATCAGGCACGTTCACTCTGGCCATAGAGCGGGGCCTTATCCCTCCATGGCCAGTCGTTCACAGGCCAAAGTTAAAGAATCTATTTCAAAACAGAGAGGTGTATTGTGGTTGTTAAATCTATGGGCGACTGAGCGTGACGATAAGGCACTCTCTATGCACTGATCTGTGATGGAGTGGTAAAAGAAAAAAGTGTAAAGTTTAAATGTAAAGTTTAATTGATGAGTTGGGACCAAGGGGGGGGATATTAGATTGATCTCCACTAGTTAGGCTTGAGCCCTGATCCACGCCGCGATCGGGGGCATTCAGCCCAATAACCGTCTGGTGGACCCCTGTCCCGCAGCACTATAAAGAGGAGGTGGGGCCAGCGACACGTGGTACGAGGTTCACCACGATAGTTTCCACCCACCTCCGTCCCTAGACCGATCGAGAGGGGGCGCTGCAACGACGGGAAACTCCACTCCACCATCCCCACCGCCAAGACGCCTCTGCTCTGACCATCGCCGCCCATGCGCAGCCTCCTCCAATGATCGTGACACCCGGCAACATCTCCAACCCCGATGGTCAGTCAACCCTGTCCCCATCT
Source organism: Themeda triandra (assembly GCA_018135685.1). Taxonomy (NCBI): domain Eukaryota; kingdom Viridiplantae; phylum Streptophyta; class Magnoliopsida; order Poales; family Poaceae; genus Themeda; species Themeda triandra. The sequence goes on along the minus strand of JAENPR010000982.1, from coordinate 216,487 downwards.
CTACCTCTTCCCAATCCCCTCTCCCTGGATTTATGATGTTCTACGTTTTATTCCTAATGGCAAAGGTCAAACTACCCACTGATCTGCACTAGGCAATCTAGAATACATAACACAGAGCAACCTCGGTGGCAAAGCATCCGCACGAGCAACGACGACCGCAAAGCATTCACCAAGAGAGTGCAAGCAGCAAAGCATCCAACGTGAGGAACCAAACAATTGTGGCAACACCAAACACATGAAAGACCAAAGCGAAGAGAAAGTTAAGGCACATGCAGGCACAACAAGGAGCAACTCCGGCGAGTGAAGCGGGGTGGTAAATACTTCTCTAGCGAAGCCTGGAAGGAGATAATGACATCCGTGGATGCCAACAAACATTGGTTGAAGCACACAAGGGATTTCATTCCAAATTACCAGTCACTAGACCGACGACGAGGTGGCGGCCTATGCAGTGGCGGCCATGGGAACCCAAGCAGCTGCTGGCCATCGCGACAAACCTTCCACCATGACCCAAACGGTGAGGATAGGCTTCGACGATGCTTTCAAGAAGGAAAAGTTGTCACAACAGGTTAAAACAAAACCTTGGAAGCTAAACAAGTTTACAACTAAGACGATGAACACAGACCTAAGACACAACAACAACAAACGAACGAACGCGATACATGTAAGTCGGGGGATGATGACACTGCGCCCCAGTAGAGAAAAAATGAAAGCTTAGGAGGACGATCATGGCCAGTAATGACTAGTGGCCACCGCCACCGCAACATGCCTCCTGGATCCATCGAGGCCCGCCTCCTTGACAAGTCGAAAGAGGTCCAACGCCTTGAGGGGCAGCATTTTTGCTTGAGGGGGTTCTTCTCAAGTACACAGCGTGATGTGATCTTTGTTGTTGAGCTCCTCAGAGCCCAATAGGGCTTTGCTGGACATCGCCTTGGAGGCCATGTCAACGTAGCGCCTGGGTCCCTAGCCACGAGCCTAGAGCTAGGGCTCTAGGGAGGACGTCTAATCATGTGAGGCAGCGGCATAGGTGATGAGGGGAGCTAAGCGCCGGGGTGCCCAGCAGACAGAGCACCATCACAACGTGCAGCATGGCCAGTCATATAGTGGGCAAAACATGGACAAAGCTATAGCAGAGAAGCAACCTGGGATGGCGGAGGAGCTGGAGGCAAGCAGTGAGCTTCCTTGTACCAAGGCAGAGCAATGACCGGGGTGGAGCAGAGCGGTGTGGAAGGGACCCATTCACCTCGTCCTAGCTAACGCCACCGAGGAAAGGATAATAGGGAAACAGGGCAGCAGTGCAAAGCGGGTAGGGACGAATGACACAATAGAAGGTGTCAATGCCAGGAAGGCGGCGAAGCTCACCGAAGGGGCAAGGCAGGTCCCTAGTCGGCGGGCGAGTGGGCACGAAGCAAGGGAATTGGTTAGCAACAGCGCCAAAGGAGCATTTATTGCAGGTTGCCCATGAGGGGGCACGCCATTACCGTGGGTGCCCATGTTGCTGCTTGCTGGTGAAGAAGGGGCACAGGTGGCCATTGTCATCACAGTCAGTTCGTCACGGCGCTAGTAGTCACTACGCCACAAAGAGCAACCGCAGCGGCCGTTTTCGGTTTGCCTTGGCGGGCGACCGCGTCGGCCTGCGGTGCCACGCCACGGTAAATCATGGAGGCACCGCAGCGGGCGCCAATGCCCGCTGCGGTCTCTAGCCATTAACCGCAATGGGCAACATAACAGGCCCGCTGCGATTAATGGGTAACCGCAGCGGGCAGCATAACAGGCCCGCTACGGTTAATACCCATTAACCACAGCGGGCCTGTTATGTTGCCCGCTGCTGTTAACAATTTTGGATTAAAAAAAATAAAAATTTAGGCTTGAAATCATTTGCAGAATTTGAATTCAAATCATTTCCAGATTTCAAATATGAAACAAACATTTATATATAAAGCATCAAAGCATTAAACAAGACATGATACATTGTTTCATGATCCATATCTAACCGATCACCATTCAATAGTTATTACATTTCAAAGTTCATCTAATCAAAGGCTACGGGCCACCTATAGTCCGTTGGGCGCATCAAGATGGGCCATCTCCTAAGCCTCACGTGCTTGGGTTCGTACGCCAAGGGAGCGTCTTCATCGAAGAATTCTTCCCCGTCGAGCACGCATTTCTCCATGATGAACTTCCAGATTTCGGCCTTGACTCTCTTGAAGCATTTCTTGGTGCTGCTCGGTATCTCTCCCCAATACTTGATTCCTTCCTTGAGCTTCTTCTAGCTTTGGGTGTACTCCCTGCACTCCCTCAGGTACTCACAGGTGTACAAGCCACATGCCTTGGATCTAAGCGGTTGTTTGGCGCACTGCACGATCGATACGCAAGCTTTAGCACGAACACATAAGTCTAGAAAGCACGATTGAATTTTGTTGGTGTTCGCTCCAACGATCTAACACCGGAAAAAGAGACCGAAAGCAAGAACGAAAGTAGCTACGAAAGCAACTACGAATGTAAAGGATGAATGCTTACAGAGGAACGAAACAATCAGCTTTATTCCATTCCAGAGTCGATCCTTTTACACGTTGTCGCTGAGGGTCTATTTATACCAGTCCGTGGACTTTTACATGACCAAATTGCCCCCGACTCACGCATAATTATCACTCGCGCCTCCTGGCTTCGGCCTAGGGCAAAAGCATCTTTCATCCTTCAAGTCGGTTCCTCCTGCACCGGTCCTGTTCTTCGCAACCCGAGCCGGCCCAGGACGAAGACGGCCCATCAACGAAGACTAGCCCATTGACAAGGCCTGGCCCATCATCAACCTGTCGTGCTCCAAAACTCACCTACCAAGAGTAGAGACGAAACACTATCGCTCGACGCTGTCCCTACGAATAATCAATCAAAAGCTTATATCGCCTTTCGCGTCCGCTTTCGCATTAAGCAACCCCGCTTTCGCTTGACGTCAGGACAGGACACGCGAAAGCGGCTTGAGTCATACGACCCCAAACGCAACCGATAACCTTTCATAAACAGCCAATAGCGATACTGAACTGGCAAAAGTGATCAACCACTTTCGCCATTACTTCCGCATCGAGTATGATGCGAAAGGAAAGCGCGAAAGCCAAAACTTACTTTCGCCAGAGAGAAAAGTAAGTCAAATGCGAAAGCGTACTGCGAAAGCCATGTCACACTTTCACCCATTACCTTAGGCTGCGCGTAGGTAGGGGGTGGGTAACTTCCGATCTCACCCAATAAATTTTGTTACCATTCTTCGCCTTGCACTTATCGGTCCTGCAATCCCAGGATTCAGGATCCGTCAGGTAATCCTTATAAGCCCCGCACGAAATGTACTAGTGTTAGCAATGATTTGAATACTACCATAAATGATGAAAAAGCTCGGTGACTTACACTTTCAAGCAATCTTCAAAGGCCTTGTAGCACTTTTTGCTTGGTTTCTCCAAGGAATCAAATATGAAAGCCCTGCCATCCTGAGGATAGATGATATATGCAACCCAGTGGCCATCGAGGCCGTTGCTGCATGATTTAAATACAATATAGGTTACGACGATAAGAAAGCATGATCGTAGCCACTTATTATCCCTACGGACATGTTTTCGACTTACCCAAAGTGGTAGGCAGCCATGATAACCCGTGGCCCATCCTCCTTGATCTTCTTCATTACTGAGCATATGTACTTTGACACAGCCTTCTTCTGTTTCCCCCTATTCTCCTTATATATCCTTTCTCTCTCCCTCAATGTCTTCTGTTTGTCCGTTGGCATGTGACCGTTGATGATATTCTCGTTAATATGGATTGGACAGAGGAAGAGAGTAGGATGATGCATTTTGTTGCTTACAGTGGTTGTCATCCTGCATGGACAAGTCATCATGCACAATAATAAGTATATAATTGACGTATACGTAAGGCGAGATCTATGAAATTAACTCGCAAGTTGTCACTTACAGTGCGAACAGGGTGAGTTGGCAGATGTCAAGGTCTTCTCCCTGCAGCAACCTATACATGTCTTTGAGGTCCACGGGGATAGTGAAATCATTACCAGGCAAGTGGAAGTACTTCATGGGAACCTTGACATTGAAACTTGCCATGCCTCTTTTTGTCGCTTCCATGTACCAAAGATGGAACTTCCTTGTATCCCAAAAGTTTTCTTCGAGGAGCACTTGCTTGGTTAACATGAACTTCCCACGCTCGTAGTGGCCAGGACAGTCATCCAACTCGAGAAATAGATGATGAGGATCATCTTTAGGGATAGAAGTGTTAGTATTGTTTTGTGGGGTAGAAATGTGAATTGAATGCTATGGTCGACTATAATGTACCTTTCGAACTCAGTCGAGTATGGGAGCAGTGTGGCATCCTGGCCTGCATCCTTCCTCGGCTTGGGAGGAGGACAGTGGCTTGTGCTCACCTCTTTACCTCCCTGTTGGCTTGGTGCAGAAGGCGGTGTCTGCATCCCTGGTTCCCCCTCCGTACCTCCCTGTTGGCTTGCCGGAGTCATCTTGCCCCCCGGTACATCCCCCTAAGCCCCCGCCTCATTGGTCGGGGCCGTAGGCTGAGTGCCAGGAGGTGGAGGTGGCCCACTCGTGCTCGGCTGGCTTGCCGGCGTCGCCTTGTCCCCCGGTGCTGCCCCTAAACCCTCCGCCTCACTGGTCGGGCCCGGAGGCGGGCTTTTCGAAGGAGGGGGAGGGCTCTTGCCATGAGGTGAGCTGTTCCTGCCCTTGTCTTACCCGCCTTTGCCTTCGTCATCACTGTAGTTTTCGTCGCCTGGATCATCGCCATCCGGGGGATTAGACCCAGCAACAGAGTTTGGCATCGGAGTCGGCGTCGCTGGCATGATCTCAATGTCATCCTTCATCCACAGGATATCTAGACATTCCGCTGCTTCGAGGCTACCGACTAGTTGTAAGCATTTGAGATCAATTGCATATTCTCTGTGATCTGGGTGAACCCACGTTGGGGTCACGACGGTGTAGTTGAGAGGGATCCGACCCCGAAACATTTATGGGACGTTGTCGCTCGGATCTATAACCCCCTCGGCCATGACAATCCTCTTGCTCCTGCCGTACGGAATCTAAGAGCTACACTATGTCATCTGTCGTATGTCATCAATCAGCCTTGGGCGGTCCTCGAGCAGAGGCACCAGCTGTCCTTCTGGTGGTGGAGGCACGGGCATGCCAGCCTGGCGAAACATTTGTGACCTCATTGCCACTATATCGGGATCGTTGCCTGTGAAGGCCTCATTTATCGAGCTTCTGATCATATCAGACATGCCTTGCTGGTAGCCCTTGTCAAAGATGTTGGCCTTGTACCATGACCGTGACTTGAACGAGGAAGCGTCGGATTGCCATGACTCCACCGCGCTCCAGCTCATCTTGGACTGCACTCCCTATATGTAGCCACGGTGCTCGGGGTTTCCTAGGACCTCGGTAAGCAGGTTGTGGCCCCTGCGAACCTCGAAGCTCGCGCTATCCTTGGAGGCCTCGATAAGAGCCTTCTCCATCTCCTCGAACCCTGCCTTGTTGTATTTGGTCGCACCCTCCTTGAGGTTCTTCGGCTTCTGAGCTCTGAGAAAGTCCTTGCCCCTAGGTTGGACGTCCTGGTATGGATCTGGCAGCCCGGCCGCTCTTCTAGCTTCATCTTCCCTCCGCCACTCTTCCCGCTTACCGGCAAACCCAGTCATGCCCAAGTGGTGGGGCCACTTGTTCTTCTTCGCGAGCGCACTGAACTTAGCGCTCTTTTCCTGCGCTTCCTCTGTCAATCTCATCTTGCCGAAAGCCTCCCACTGATGTTGCTTGATCATGTTGTACTTGGTACATGGATTCTTCCCTTCTTCAAGTAATCTCTGGCCAGCATTGACTTAAAGTTGCGAAGGGATGTCCCTGCCACGTACAAGACCCAATTCTTGCACTTGTCCAAATCGGCGTTCACGGGATAGTTGAATTTAGCTCGCACTAGATCCCAGATAACGCCCTTGTAAGGGACCGGGACAGAGGGCCAGTCTGGCCAGGTGACCTCCACTTGTCCCTAGTAATGGTGGCGACTTGGTTGCTGAACACAGCAAGGACCTCATGCGGCTGGAGCGGCTATCCCATAGGCCCCACCACCTTAAGGATCTCGTGGACTTCCTCGCTCTTGTCCACCCTGTGCCTCCCGTGTTCCCCCCTCCTCCGCTTTGGACCTTCTTGCTTCTTCTTGCCCTTAGACTTGGTTGTCGAGGTCCCCATGGAGGGAGCGGGCATCTTGCTCCTCTACGACTTCTTACTCTTCCCTGAACTGCAACATGCGAGTACATCCCAGGACCTGTTCTTGAGAGAAGCGCGCAATGAGTCTTCGGCACGTTTCAGCACAAAAAGCCAGTTTGAATATGCTTGTACCTCTTGCTCGATGCTTTCTCGGTTATCAGCATTCAATGGACTATCGGCTCCCTCCTGCCCCGGTTCCCAGGTCGGGTCAATGTCCTCCTCTGTGCGATGCTTCTTTGTTCTTGGGGTAAAAGACGCGCAGCTCTCGAGTGAGGTTGAAGAGCAGCTTGGGGTAGGTGTGCACCACGAGTCTGAGCTCACCATTTCAAATCTACAAAGAATAGCTATTTCAGTTGTATAGACATAACTATATAAGATGTGAAACAAAGTGTAGAAGAATACAAAAGTTAAACAAAGTTAAAAGTTGGCTCAGATTTGCCCCATTGTCATCACGTCGCTACTAAACTAGTTGCTTGTATATGTTATACAAGCCATCCTAGTCTAGTAGCATACAAGTAGGGGGCAATTCGATCATCATCGCCGCTGCCTCAGCTTAGAAGTAGGGTTCCCATCTGTGGAGGTATAAACTCCATATACCCTCACGGCCTAGTTTGGGCCGACACGCTGTCGTTAAGCCGGCCCATCAAGCTCCAAGACCGATCGGCCCAGGCTGGTCGGACAGCCTAAAACAGGCAAGGTTATCGAAGACCGACAAGGAGGACAGACCTAGCTGGGATAGGAAAGTTTAGACTTATAAAGCATGTAAACTTAGTACCAGATTGGCTAGTTTCGACTTGTAACCTTGCTCCCCGTAATATATAAGGAGAGCAAGGACCCCCGTGCCAGGGGAGAGAATCTGGCATAACGCACAGACTCACACATCCACATCATAATCGAAATAGAGAGCAGGACTAGGGTTTTACGCATCCTTGTAGCCTGAACCTGGGTAAACCTCGCGTGATTGTTCTCTGTTTACATCTTGCTTGCAATCTCGTACGCCTTCCGCCAATCCATTACCGGTCAGGGCATACCCCTGGTCGGACTATCGCCAATATTTCGTCGACAGTGGCGCGCCAGGTAGGGGGTGCGCACCGGGATTTCACGTCAAGCAAGATGGTTTCCTTCCCGGCTTCCATGACTTTCGAAGCTGGCCTCACCTTCAACTTCGGAACGTTCACCTGGACTTCCAACCCAGCAACTACTGCTGCAACTCTCACGCCTTCGGCTATCACGCCAACAATGGCACCAACAATGGTGGCTGCACCAAACCAGATCCAACTCGTCCCGGTGACCACCGTTGTAGTCCCAACCAATCCACCGCTAATAGTTGACGGCACGGCGTCAACACCTCCGATCGGTCCAAACCCTTCACAAAGAAGGCATATCAGCAACACGGATCTACTCCGTTCGATCCATCAACAAGACATGAGGTTGATAGAAACCCATGCTAATTTTGAGTCGCTCTGACGACGTGTCAGGCACGATCTACAGCTCGCACGGCAGCAACATGTTCCCAACTCATCAACACAAAGTCAACGCAATCGTCGCAGGGTCACTTTTGGACGTGCCGAACGGCCACATTCGCAGTCAACAGATCTACGGCGTCGTACTCATGCAAATCCTCGTGGCAATCACACGCAACAAAGTAGCGGAAGAAACTCGCAGTGGCTCCGACCACGACCGGCCATTGTTCATAGTGGTCGGAGAGGCCAACCGAGCAGTATATGACAGAGAATCCTGGCCGATATCCAAGATCTGAGAGAGAGGACTTCACAACAGGCCTCACGGAACAACAGCAGTCCAGCCCCAACAGCACAAACCGTTCCGCAAGGCGTACCAAGGAGTTACGTGTCAACAGTTCAGCGCAGGAACGCACGCCGCAACGAACGGCGGCGACGTCAGCGACAAATTCGACGATCTGGTTGGAACCCACCAACTGCGCCTATTGCCACGACACAGCAAGAACGTTCTCCTCAAAACAACAACTCCAATGCCCGATTGTTTGCAAAACGTGCCGAGCTGGCCGCTACCCTTTGTCGTGATGACCAATCCCAAAGGGATGAACAACGAAAGGAAAGATGACGACAAGAGATTTTAACTGCCATAGCAACGTCAAACGCGACAGAACAAAGGACGGAATGACCGCACGTACATTCAACTCAGTCTCCCTCAATGACAAGGGCATCGGCTCACAGGGCCAGGGCACTTGCAGACTGACACCAAGACGCAGAAAGAAAACGAAGGGAATGTTGGTTAATATTACGCTGTACCAGATTTGGGTAAGGATTCTAGTTCCCCGGCAACGGCTCAAGAAATGCTTGTTAGCAGATCTTAGCGCAATCACTAGAATTAAGTAAATGCGGCGCGTCGGTAGCTAAGCCTACCGCAAACCCGAACTACTACCGGAGAGAGGGTGTCACAATTCCTCTTCCGGCAGCAGTCTAAGAATGCTAAGCTAAGCTAGACTCTAGTGACAATGTAGGACTAACCAAAGGGTAACTCTGCAAGCGTACAGGTACCGATGTAGCACTTCAACCAGGTGAGTACTCCGGTGTCGAATTTATAGTTCGCTCACGGGAAGCGGATTAAGAATCTCTAGCAAATGTGTGATGGAAATCCGTGGTGGTTCTACTCAATCTAAGCTATTGATATTGATAAAGGGTATGAGTGTTGTTATGAGTGATAACTAAGAGTAACTAGTAGGTAGCTAGCTAGGTGGGAGGACAATGAGTGAGTAAGGACTCCTATGTATCTAACTATACTTCGTGTTCTAATCTAACTAGTGTAACGACTTAACTAAACTAATGCCTAGACCATCGATGTGATAGGGGAGATCGGGCCGACAAATAGGAGGGTAGCGTCTCCCGAGGGACTAACTCCTATTCCAAATGGACCTATGACTTTAATGGGCACCCTACACCCTACCCCTAACGTAAACAGATATAACCGAAAGGCTGCGTTCGTCACAACCGCCCCGCCGTAATACGTTGGACGGTGAATGGACTTACCACTCAAGAGTGAATGGAATTACCAATCATCGATAGGGTGCATCCACTATTAAGCACTAGCCTAAGCACCTCGCCTAATCTAGTCTTAAGACTCCGGCTACCACGTAAGTAGCCTCGGCCCCGGTTGGTAGTGAAACACACACAAAGGATCTAGACACTAACTAGTTCGGACTCTACACTAATGAGACTAAGACACAACACTACTACACTAGTATAGCAATGCACTAAGTAAATACGAAAGTAAAGTACTCAAAGTAAAGACTTAGTAAAGTAAAGCGAGACTATATTAATATAAGGAAAGTACTTCGAAAGTAAAGGTACAAGAGCTATACCAGATTCTCCAGAAGACGACTCCGGAGACCCGAGCTTCGCTCGACTCGACTCTAACTCCCACTCTAGACTAGACTACACTACTCTTGATCTCCCAAGAGAGCTTGAGCTTGAGAACACTAATGTGAACTACTTGGGGACACTTTACAATGAGAGACTAGGAAGGTATTTATAGTGGAGGTGGAGTAGGGGTTACTCCAGCGCCACGTCAGCGATCCGTGTGCTCTCCGCCATGCGCCGTTGGATCAAACCGACCTTCAACCGACTTGAATGGACGTCTCTCGGTGCAGGACACGTGGGAGTCATGCAGGAAGGTGGTGGAAGCGAACCGACCCCAAGTGGGGCCCACCTGCAGGTCGGCCGACCTGGGTCTGGCTGACCTGTGGGTCCCACTGGCCTTCTAGAAGGTCCAGGTGGCAGTGGGACCAGTGCCAAGGTGTCCTGCCACCAAAGGTGGGTCGGCCGGCCGGGCCTGGACCCCGGGTCCACGTGGCGGCTTCCTGGTGCTTTGTCCCGGCTTGTCACGTGTAGTCTTATCCGAGTTGGGTTCACTTGATATCTTGCTTGCTTCCATGTGGATCCTTGGTCCATTGTACCAATCGAGATGGAATGTTGATGTGTGGTACATTTGGATCCAGGATCGGGTTCTCCTCAGAGTTCGGGGACCCCGCTTGGTGGTCAGATCCTGGTGAGACCAGAATCAGGTCAGAAGACCTGGGTTTTGGTCTCACAGGTCCTGTTTCCAGCTTTCCTGCATTTCACAAGCTAAGAATACAAGTGGAACTTTATTAGTGATAAATATGCTCATGTGATGCTTATCTTCCTTCTATCGAGGACTGTTGACGGGTTTCTGAGTGTACCAAAACTGGTCTTTATTCCCGTCAACAAGATCCCCCAAGCTTAACCTTTGCTCGTCCCGAGCAAACGATTAAAACTTGGTTCGATTGGATCGGGTATTATTACTAAGTTAACAACTCAATAGTACTAAGTGCACAACAAAGAACTTCTCCTTGAATGGAAAATTTAGCAATGTTAACACACCCATATTACTCTAGCACCCATGGGGCTTATGGCATTAACTCAGTCTTGGGATGTTGAAAGACGAAAGCTTTTGACTAGAGCATCTACCTTTCTCATTCTTTTAACAAGTTTCATGCCGTAGGTTTTTGATAAGTTTTTCCAAAGAAGTCTTAATGTTCCTCAAATGGTTTCTCTCAAGTCACTCAAGTGGTGTATAAATCCTCACTAAGGCACATAATGTGTTTGCCTTTCAAAGACATCCTATCTCTAATAAGGCTTTATATGGAGCTTAAGTAGGTATGTCAAGGAATAGCGTACTTGCAAGGCATATGTTGTCTTAGTTAAGAAGAATGAAGTCTTGGACCACGAGCGAGTCTTATCATACCCTTAGATCAAGATGTAAGATGGAATGGATGAATGTGATGGATGATAAAGTAATGAGGGGAAGTGGATGTATGGTGGATGAGGTTGCTCCTTTATTTTATACTATCTCTCTTTCTACTTCTATTGAGACAAGGCTAGCTCTTCTCTCTCTTTTTTTTTCATCTCTCTCTCTCTTTTTTTTCTTTTTTTTTTCAATAGATGCCTAGCCTTTATGGGATGTGTCTTACCTACAAATGATAACTGAGAGAGAATCTCTAACTGTGGAGCATGGAGCAACTCATGGGATAAAATGGTGCAGGTGCGTACTTCCAATGTAGAAGCAGCACAAGAATGGTGGTATGGATGATAATGCGTGCTCCCAGTGTAGGAGTAGCATAATTATGATAGTGAGATGCGTACCCCCAGGGTAGGAGTAGCATAAATGATGGATGGTGAGATGTGTACTCCCAGGATAGGAGTAGCATAAATGATGGTAGTAAGATGCGTACTCCCAGCGTAGGAGCAGCATGGTTGCGTACTTCCGGATTAGAAGCAGCATATTTGGTGATGTGTGGATCTTGATCTTAGGGACACGACAAACCTCTAGCAAAGGTTCTACAAGTCTTAACCAAACTCAATGCAAGCAAGTAGCTTATGTAGAAGGCTTATGATATATCAAGGTATATGTATGGCCGTGGTAGGTATTTCAACACCATTGAGGAACAATTAAGTTTTTCATTCATTTAAAAAGAAAATCTCTCGCAATCATGCGTGCTTAGAACAATAGAGTAGAGCTCCTATCTTAACTATCTCATATCTCACAACAACTTAGACTTTGTATTAGCACTTGCAACCCACTAAGTGATCAAGTTCAAGGTGGTTAAAGGTGCCAAATAATCTAGACTTAGAGAAGTGCTAAGTTGTAAACAAGCACTAGGGAAACATTAACTAGCAATTTCATCATCATTTCCATAGAAAGACTAGCACACATGAAGCATATATACAAAAAGGGAAATAAAGCAAATAAATATTTTTGGATTTTTGAATTTTTAGATTTTTTTTTTTAATGCAAGAAAACAATAACTAAAATGCAATAAGACAAGAATTAAATGAGAAGGATTAGAAACATACCTTAGATGAACTTACCTTAGTGGGGGAGAGGATCTCTCCCAAGCTTGTCTCTTGCTCACCGTTGTGAGAACCATGCGTTCCACCGGTCCCGGTACTCGTCCTCCGTGATGACACCTTGGACCATCTCCAAGTTCCGTTGCATGAGCTGCAACGTGGCTTGATTCTCGATGTGGAGGTTTTCTACTTCTGGGTGAGTGCTTCGATCTCGGTCGGTGGCCGACGCCCCTCCCTCTTGGGGCGAGGGTATGTGCCCGGGAAGGTGTCCTGGAATGAGGAGGTGCTTCCATGTGGGAAGAGCTCACCTCCTCTTCTTCATCGGGTGCAGCATGAGAGGGACCAGCTTGCTCCGGCACGGGCTTGTGCTCTCGTCATCGTCCGTCCTGCAGCAGGACAAGGTCTTCCCCTCTGTCCAGGGTTAGTGTTGAGACATTATACAGCCAAAGTCCCTCATTAGGGAGAGGAATCTCGACTGCATTAGTCCCATATGTCATCTTAAGCGTACCTCTTGGACCTCTTTTAATTAGACCAGCACGTATAAACGTTTCTTCACGAATAATTGGTCTCTCCTTAGGCATAAACTCATAAACATTCCCTCAAGCACACCCAAAGATTCAACAATTCTAGTCATGAATGAAGTAAAACCTATGGGTGTTTCTTGAACCACAGAGTTCTCCTAGAAGTGTACTAGCATTTTGACAGGGGCAAACTTAATTTTATTAACCATGACATACATGAGTTGCATCTCTTTAAGACCTATCTCTGATAAATCAGCCCTAGGAAATAAAGTGATTGCGATCCAATAGAACATAAACCTTAAAGTTGGATTATGAATTTGCTTAGGTTTAGGATTGGACCAGTCAGTTGACAAAGCAATTGATTTCTAAAAGACAAAGCAAGTTAAAATTTGCTAGAGCAACCTCTTCATCTAGTATGCAATCATGATCAAAGCCTAGACCAACACTCAACTCATTCCAAGACAGTCGTAGTCATTATTAAACATGCGAAAGTTAACACCCAAAGCATTTGACTTAAGTGAGCAAAGAAATTCTTGGGTGAGTAACTCTATGCCACGTTCAGGAACTTGCCAAAATGAGGACCAACCAATAGTATTGAAAACTATAGCAAAGTCGGTGCTCATACCTGTTTTGTCGAGGAGTTCTTGGTCGAGGTCGGCGGAGTGCTAGAAACCGCAAGTGCGAAGAGTATAGAGCTTTCCTAACTCCTCATGGGTGACCATGAGGTTGCTAATAGGCTCCATCATCCTGCCAGGCATGATGGCAGGAACAAGTTGGTGCACTTGTTCTTCCTCCTCCCTCTCATGACTCCTACCTTCGGATTGGCGAGAGCTCGAGGACGAGCCTTCGCCCTTCTTCTTGCTAGACTTTCGGAAGGGGTTCTTCATCCTAACTAAGCTAGTGGGCAAACAAGACCAAGCTTTTCTACTACACTACTAAGAGAGAAAAAGGGAAATGTTTTTGGGTTTTTTTTTGGGTTTATGACTACTACTACACTAAACTTGAGAAGGCTTGAAACACTAAGAGAGAAGAGAAGGCCAAGTGAGCTCGAGATGATTCTGCTGGTTGTGGTGTGGGATTGAGCTCACATTGGGGTGGTATTTATAGGGTTGAAAGGGCAAGGCCAACCCAGCCATAGGGCAGGTCGGCCGACCACCCCCTAGGGCCGTGTGCACTTGTGTCTCACTTTAGACAAGGAATCTTGCCTCGTGTTTGCAAAAAGTCAGGAAATTGGGACCAAACCTTGGTCGGCCGACCAGGTTTTCTGCACCCCACCACTTTGGACATGTTTTGTCGGTTGTCGATAAAGGTGGTGGTGGTCCCGGTCCTAGATTCCGCCGGTTGATTCGGATTCCTATGTCTAGTGTTTCGTGAAAGAGAAAAGGAAAAAGGGCAAAAGTGGAGACAAGAATAAAGGTTGTCCCCTAGCATGCATTGCTGTTCCCTATGCTTGCTTTAGTGTTGGGATGTTCCCCAAAGCATTCTCATGCTTAAAGTAGCATCCTAAGCTAAAGTCATGAGCATTGGACCATCTCTCTTCGAATTCTGGCTAGTGGGATGGGCATAGGATCCAAGTGTGTCAGCAGTGGGTGGCAGCTGGATGCCTGGTGGGACCAGGTCCAGGTCGGATGATCAGGCTTTGGATGATGATGACCTACTGCTCTGTACCGAAGAAGATCCAGTCATGATCCACGACTTAGAAGAAGGAGAAGTAGAGCTGGAAAATTGAAAGAACAAGAGATGCATTCTTCTCTTTTATCAGCACAAGTTTTTCTTTTCTAGGCTCTTTCCCTTTTAAAGTTAAAATTAGCGTCAGTCGTACACATCATTGTAAGTCATTCTAATGACAAAAAGCAATCTAATGTGTACTATTTTATAATGAGAAGTCAAGTTTTCGTGTCAAACACTTGAGCATATGAATTTTTCTTGCCTATTCAAAGGAAAATCATTCCTCAATCAGACGCATCACGACATTCTCTGACGCATCAAACAGAAGGCTCTGAGCCCCGAAATAAAATCCTACGGCATGAACATGGTACAATCATGAAACAGGATCAAAATAAAGAGATAAATAAAAGGAATCTCAGGATTCCGACATAAGACACATCTCAAAAGATCCACTTTTTTCATTAAAAATATAAAAATTTTTACAAACGGGGGACTGATTGCATCTATACAATCTAGTCATCCCCGAAGAGCTTGCCGACCACCAGGTCGATAGGAGTCGTGGCGACGACGGCCTCCGCAGCCCCAGTGAACTCGACGGCGCCGCCCTCCAGTGCGTCATACGCCGCCACCGACAGCTCCATGCCACGGACATCAACGCCGGAGATGGCGTCGACGGTGGCATAAGCGGCAGAGGCACCATGGCGGACGCCGTGAACCGCCACCGCGGCCACTTGACCAGGGATCGCCGCCAGCCGCGCGATGACATCGCCGCCCTGAGCGTTCACCGCATCCGCCGCGGCCTGCGCGGCCTCCTGCAGCTGCTCCAGCTGCTCCGTCAGCTCTGCAAAAACAGAGTAAAATTTAAAACATCAAGGCAAGCACAATTTAGGGAATATGAACAATGAAAACTCGGTACTTACCGCCGACCGTGATGTCAGCAGCCTCACGCTGCCGAAACAGTGTATCCACCTGGATCTTGCGGGCCAGCCTCTCGTCCGCCGCCTCATTGACGGCGGCGTTGGCGTCGGCGTCGAAGTCGGCGGCCCGCTGCTTCTCCGCCTCCAGCTCCTCCTGGGCGGAGGAGAGTGCCTTCAGGAACAGGTCCACATTTGCCTCCGCCTGCCCCAGCTGCTTGGTGGCATCGGAGTAGAGGTCCCTCACGTGCTGCAGCTCCGCCCTACAGCGGTCGAGCGTAGATGCCAGGGAGTTCGCTGAGACGCTACTCAGCGAACGCGGCGTGGAGACACTGGCGGCCGCCGCCGCCTCCTCCGCCACGACAGGAGCCACATGCTCCGCCGCAGCAACGGCAGCTCCGGCCTCCACGACTGGAGCAACCTGCTCGGGGGCCACAGCCTCCGGCACATCCTGCCGCTCCTCCGCCGCCCTCCTCGCCGCCTCGGCGGCGCCCGCGGCGGAGGTACCTGGCGCATCTCCAATCGCCAGGATCGTGTACCTACATTGCAAACCAAGAACTGCGGTTACACCAAAAGAAGAAAACCCTAAGATCAGTCAAGGAAAAATCCCATTCGAGCTTACCTCCTCCGCGGCCTCACCTCCCGAGGGGAGTTCACCGACTCCTCCTCCTCCGCCGGGCGCTTACCATGGCGGCAGTCCATCTAGATGGTGGCAGCGAGCAAATGGGATCTAGAACCCTAAATCTTGGGGGCAGAAGGAGAAGAGCAAGAATAGAGAATGCGCTGCGTGTACAGAACTCCCAGCGCAGGCTGTAATTTATAGAAGAGCTTGGAGGATTCGAGAAGGCAACTGACGAGATCGAGGGTAATCAAAACCCCGCGACCCTCTCGTTCCTCGAGAGCACGAAGCGACGAAAACCGCTCCACTAAAGCTATGAGCATTTATACGTTCCCCTCACCTTGGGAACCCCCCGTGCGCTCGCTGACTCAGCTCGTCCGGAAGGTGGAACGATTGAGTCACTGACGTGATGGACCCACCATGATAGGGAACATTGACTTGACCAAAGTCTAAAAACCGTACACTGGATGGACGTGACAGCGCGGTCGCTGATGTACGGTTGCATCAGCAAGCGAATATTTTTTGCCCCACACGCGATCACGACGCGACATGATGGATGAAAGATAAGTACCCAATATCTTTTAATAAATCCTTTATTTTCTAGTCATCTACTTCAAAATACCACACTTTGGAAAAACCAATTTGCACAAATTTCTTTCCTCAAACACGAAGCAAATCGGGAATGCACCGTCTCTCGGTTTCACTCGCTACGTGTTAACAAGACACACACTCAAACAACACGAGTGCGCCAAATCGCTCCCAAAGGAAAAGGGCTCCAAACATTCGGCACCGCGCCGTCATTTTAGGATCATCGAATCCCTAAGGCCTGGTCGGCTCTTGAATGAGAAAGAGACTGGTGTTGCTGGAAATTTTTTCTTCTAATCTATAATATGTATAACCTACCCTTCTGCATAATAAGAAAATCTTACACACTATATAACCATTCTTTCAGGAACAAAGGCATGATCAAAATCCACCACGGGAAGACAGTGGCTCACAGCAAAATACAGATAAGTGCTCTCTCAACCAAACATACATGCCTTCACCAATCTTTTCTCACAAAAGATTTCTTTACACGAACTACTTCAAAGTACGTTCGAAAAATCTTTACAAAGTTAAAAACATCTTTTTTCGTTGTACCAAATGGCCAAGTACGTCACCCCTCCAACAAAAAACAATCAGCATGCACTGTCTCTGATCAATCCCGCTACGTGTTCACAGCTCCAACGCTATACAACACAGGGGTGTCAGCGGTCGCTTCCAAAGGAAATAGGGCCCTAAGTGATTCGGCAACGCGCTATTCACTATAGGTCACCTACACACCTGAGGACTGATTAACTCTAAGGAGGGGCGATTACCAAAACCATTCTCAAATAATACATCCTGATACAACTTCGTGTCATAGATTATATCAAATCAATACGATTCAACATACCTTATCAAAACATTCACTCATACCACATTTTCTCTTTGCAGCAACAACTCGAAGAAGCTGTTCCAACCTGCTGCAATGAAGTTGCAGTATAGCATCAACAGTTCAACCCACACAATCCGACAGCTGAGCTGGGATTTTTCGCCAATGATACCGGTTATTCTGGTACACAAACAGCTAAGCTATTTCATGGATTTAGATTCAAAACCATGGTCTCACAGCCACGCTGGGGACTGAATTAAGTAGCAAAGCTATCTTAATTTAATCATGACGAAGTCATGGCATGGTTCAAACCGTCCAGCCCAAATGCAATTTGGCCTGCTCGGTCTCACTCAAAGAGTGGTCGGAAACACATAGAGCACGATACAATGAGCAGGTCATCTACTTAAGACCCTGACATAACGTGTTCCACCTTATTTCAGGCTCGGGGACTACGTGGGCCCACGTCACCTGAGAGGTGACATGGGCTAGATCCTTCTTTTAGAGCTTGCTGCAACATATACTATCTTACAGCAACCTCGGGGACTACGTGGGCCCACGTCATTTGCATGACTCGGCCTGATCCTTTCCTTTACAAAGAGTTTAGTCTAAAACTAAGCTAAAGCAATGACCATATACGGTACATACCATGTGATGGCAGGCATCACACACTAACGAGGGCCCACGTCTCCAGATTTGGGACCCTTTTAAAATTCTTTTTTTCTTTTTAGGAGCATCATAAATCCTTCGGCCAAACCAAGAACATCAACTAAGTGTAAGCAAAGAGTGGTCGGAAACACAAGACGGTCCTCCAGCCCTGCTCGGACCACATGTCGAACGTGTGTCCGACCACCCTTTCTCACTTAACCAAGCGAAGACGGTGTTTTTTTTCCTCAAGATCCATGATGCTCGAGGACTAGCTGTGGAGGTATAAACTCCATATACCCTCACGGCCTAGTTTGGGCCGACACGCTGTCGTTAAGCCGGCCCATCAAGCTCCAAGACCGATCGGCCCAGGCTGGTCGGACAGCCTAAAACAGGCAAGGTTATCGAATCCCGACAAGGAGGACAGGCCTAGCTGGGATAGGAAAGTTTAGACTTATAAAGCATGTAAACTTAGTACCAGATAGGCTAGTTCCGACTTGTAACCTTGCTCCCCGTAATATATAAGGAGAGCAAGGACCCCCGTGCCAGGGGAGAGAATCTGGCATAACACACAGAGTCACACATCCACATCATAATCGAAACAGAGAGCAGGACTAGGGTTTTACGCATCCTTGCGGCCTGAACCTGGGTAAACCTCGCGTGATTGTTCTCTGTTTACATCTTGCTTGCAATCTCGTACGCCTTCCGCCAATCCATTACCGGTCAGGGCATACCCCTGGTCGGACTATCGCCGATATTTCGTCGACACCATTGTTGGCGCTCCTTATTGCATGCTTTTTACCGCCAACTTACAAATAAAATGTTTACCAAAACTTAGATATAGGGCTTATGACTAACCGATTCCACGAGTTTTGGTGTCTCACTTGTTTTGCAGAGCTTATATGAAAATACACTAAAAATATGACATGGCTCGAGCAAAACAAAGGAGTTAGGAAAGAGGGCCCAAATTTGCCGACAAACCCCGAGCCCGAGACGCAAGGAGAGTAAAGCAAAACTACATCAAATTGAGCCCAACTCCTCAAATCCCCAACATGGGCCAACTCGGGAGGGCCGAGAGGAGCACGTCCACCAAAATTGGGCCGGTTGGCGCCGGACAGTGCGGGCGCGCCCCAGGCGCGCGCGCCTGGCTGGGCCCCGCTCTGGCCCAATTTTGTCCTGTGGCTCCAGTTCGACAGCCCAAACGTCAAGGCGGTGGTGATTCTATACATGGAAAGTGGGAAACCGCCTCTTTGAGATCGGTTTGGTCCCTTCCATGTAGGGATGGCTCTTTTCCAAAGAGCCCCCTCCACCTCACCTATAAAAGGAGGGCCATTCCCCCTCCTAAAGACACACCACAAGGAAGAGCTCCACTTTACCATATCCAAGATGTAGTAGTAGTGCTAGTCTAGTTGGGAGTGAGGGAGAGAGCTCAAGTTCCGGAGTAGTCCTCGGAGTTCCGGCACTTCTTGTATCGGTCCTCTATAAGACTCAAGTACTTTGAATATGTTTATCTTCTTTACATTACTGAACTACTCATTCGGTTATCTTGTCATGCCTTAGTTCTTTAGCTAAGTTTGGTTAGTGTAGTGTTTATACCTTGGCATGGGTTCTCTGGTCTACCGATTGCTCTAGTTATAGATCGTGACTAGAGTACGTAACCGCTAGTGTAGGCGCGGTGTCTGGGTTAGCGAGTTACCGGAGAATGCGCCCAGCCCCACGGATAGTTGTGGTAGCCCCGGGGTGACAGCTCCGACCAGGCCTTTGTATTCCACCACGTTGGGCCGGTGTTTTCGTAGAGCTTTTGGCGGCCTTCCCCGGTTAACCCTTCCCGATCTCTTCGAGAACCGGAAAGGTACCGCCGCTCCGAAGTGTCTCGGTATAACCGCTATGTTGACCTTCGCTTAGCTATTCCTTTGGTTTAGACTAGAATAGAACCACAGTAATGGAGAAGAAAATAGGAATCTTGGCATCTCCTGTCGACCTCCCAGCTTAGCTAGTCTGCTCTGCTATCTTTTTAGGGTTCTCCTGTGTGTGTCACTTATCCAAACACCCGATCATATCTGTTACCCCCACATTAGTCTAGTTGGTATATTAGTTAACAGATGTATGATGGTTAATTATCAACTTCTTTACCCTTTGCTTCCCTGAGGATAAATACGATACCCTGGAATACTCTTGGGTGAAAGCTACAACGGTATCCGTGCGCTTGCGGATTTCACTTTTTGCGTAACTTATACCAATTGGCTTTCTGGCGCCGTTAACTGGGATGGACTTAAAACCTCCATGCTTGGTAGCGACGCTAAGAAACGCCAACAACCATCATTGCATATATGTCACTACCTCAGCTTAGAAGTTCGTAGTTGTTCATCATATTGCAAATGCCATACCAAAAACCTCAAACAAGTAGTAGTAGTGTAGTAGTAGTAGTATGCCACAAATACTTTACCACAGCGAGGGACAATGACCCCGAAGGGCTAAGTCCTTCGGCCATCAATATAGAGTACAGGATAGTAGAGGAGTAGAGAGGAGGAGGAGTAGTAGTGGAGTCGAGAGGAGCTACGCCACAAATGCTTTACCGCAGCGAGGCCCTTCAGCCCTCCATAGACAGAGGAGGAGAGTAGAGGAAAGTAGAAGGTGTAGGACAATAGTGTAGGTGTAGTAGTCAAAAAATAACTTTCACAAATCAAAATTAGTAGAAACTAGGGCAGCAAGACAAAGGAGAAGAGTATAAGAAGAGAGTAGTAGTAGACAGTAAGATAGTAAGAATGTAGAGAGTAAGAAAGTAGAGAGTATAGAGTAGTAGTAGTAACAAAGTAGGATAGGGTAGTAGTAGAGGACAGTGGACAAAGTATCTCAAGTCCATTCCAAATCCATCCCAAAAGCATTCCAAATCCATCCCAAATGCATCTCAAGTGTACAGTAGAGGACAGCAGACAATGTAGGATAGTGGCATTGCTGAGTTTAAAAAAATCCTACAGTTCAGATTCAGTTAAGCTCAATTTAGTCAAGCTCAAAATGACAGGCAGTGGCATTATGCTCAGTTAACAAAGAAATTGGCATCACAGGCAGCTAGCTAACAAAATTGGCATGCTCAGGGACAGTGGACAAGCTCTTTGCACCATAGTAGCATCAAGATGCATCATAGTAGTGAACCATAAGGCATTCAAAATTCAGTTTAGACAGTGGGCATTGCAAAAAATTCAGATTAGACAGTGGGCATTGCAAAAAATTTAGTTTAGACAGTAAAGCATCAAGATGCATCATAGTAGTGAACCATAAGGCATTCAAAATTTAGTTTAGACAGTAAACCATCAAGATTCATCACTGGCAGTGGCATGCATATGCTTAGATTAATTCCATCAACAAATAGCATCACAGGCAGCAAGAACAGGCAAGAACAGTGAACCTCGATGGCGGCAGGCCCACGAGGTCACTGACGGAGGAGGGGGATGGCCGCAACGGACGGCGGCGGCCTGAGGCGTGGATGGCGCGGTCAGAGCTCCTCGCCGAGGAGGACGAAGAGGGGCTCCACGGTGACGGCAGGGATGACGAGCGAGGTCGCAAACATGGAGAGGATGAACGGCGGGCGGCACAGCGGCTAGAGCTAGGGTTCTGGCCCACGGAGCGGCGCTCACGAGCGCTAGGGTTTCCTGGCCCGCGGCAGCGCCCGAGCTAGGGTTCCGCGCCCGAGTTGGTGGTGGCGCTAGTGCGGACGGGAGCGGAGGAGGAGGAAGGGGGTGGAGGAGGAGGAAGGGGTGGGAGGAGTGGAGGAGGGGTGGGAGGAGTGGTGGAGGAGGTCAGCGGCGGCGATGGTGACGGCGGTGGGGCGCGGGAAAATTTGGCAGCTCTTCAGGGTCGAATTAGGTGACGACGAAGGACTTAGAAAAATTTCTCAGCCGGTTGCGGTATATATAGGCGGCGATTTACCGTTGCGGGCAACCTAACAGGCCCACTGTGGTAAATGTTTATCGCGGCGGGCTGTTAGGTCGCCCGCGCGTAAATATTTACCGCGGGGGCTCATTAGGTTGCCACTGTGGTTAACAATTTTGGTTTTTTTATTTTTAACTCAAAATGGATAGATGTAGTTTTTGGAAGCACTAAATGGTTTCAAATTGAAAAATTTTGAATACAAAAATTATCAAACTCATCAAGATCTACATTTGTTACGTAGGTCATTTTTGCATTTGATAATTTTTCAAGAAAGTGTAGATGTAATTTGACAAGTGTCCCTTATCGTTTCATGAAGTCTATGTGAGTTTCATGTTTTTGTAACAAGTGTTTACTATCGCTATCACTTTCTCAAATGGTAAAATGACCTATGTAACAAATGTATATCTTGATGAGTTTAACAATCTTAGTATTCAAAAGTTTTTCATCGAGGTTATTTAATATCTCGTTTGATAAAGTTTGACCAAGTCAATTTCTTAATTTTAAAAAATGACACTTTGACAAAGTTTTTGAAGCTCTAGATGGTTCCAAATTGAAAACTTTTAAATACAAAGTTTGTCAAACTCATCAAGATCTACATTTGTCGTTATGGTCAACTGTTCATTTGGTAAAGTTTGAATGATTCAAATTTCAAATTTCGGGAATGAGAAGTCTCCCTTATATAGTTATTACAACTCGATCAAAAAGTTACTACAGAACTTGTCTTGAATAGTATTACAAATAAGTCCACTACATTATTACATATAGGTGTGAATCTCTTCCAGGTGCTTCTCAACGTACTTGTCCATGCTCTCCAACAGATGGAGGATCCTGTAATGAGCTTGTTCGACCTCTTTATTCGGTATATCGGTGCGCCCTTTCCGGCCCGTGCACCCTATCCTAGCGGTTCTGCCCTGGAGCTGGTGGACAGGCAGCCCAATCGCCTGAGCGTCTTTGATGTACCTCATACACCAGCTGGTGGACTCCTCGATTGTGTATGCCTCGATCATAGACCCCTCTGGGTAAGCACGGTTATGGACGTACCTGTTGAGGGTGGACATGAACCGCTCGTACGTCCACATCTGGTGCAAGTACACGGGGCCCAATTGCTCGATCTAGTCGACCATGTGTATCATCAGGTGTGGCATAATGTCAAAGAAAGACGATGGAAAACACATCTCGAGCTGACAAAGGGTCTCCACGATGAACTCCTTTAGGGCAGGCAACTCAGCCTTATCGATTACTTTCTGGGTGATGCAGTTAAAGAAGTATGACATCCGTGTAATCACCATCTTCACGCACTCTAGACTGATAGCCCTGATCAATATTGGAAGGAACATCGTGAGCATGACGTGGCAGTCGTGTGAGTTGTAGCCGGTCAAAGTCAGGTCTTTCATGGACACCAGGCTCTTGATGTTGGAAGAGAAACCGATCGGCACCTTAATACCCCTCGTCAATTTGTAAAAGAGCAACCTCTCGGGTTGCGTTAGGTTGTAGGCAGCCAACGGGATATCGACTTTACTGTTCTTCGGCTCTCTAGGGTGGGGTTCGGGCCTGATGCCCTGGTTGACCAGATCCGTCCATGACTTGATCCCATCCTTCATCTTGAACGGGATATCCAGCAGGACATAGATCGTGCTCTCGAACACATTCTTCTTGAGGTGCATGCAGTCGATGTCATGGGGTGTATGTAGTGTTTTCCAGTACGATAGCTACTTGAAGAAGATTGACTTTTTCTTGAAAGGGACGGCTGGGACCTCAACAGAAGGTGGTTCCTACTAGTCCCTCTTTCGCTTCCTGGTCGGTTTTGTGCCCTCCTCTAGTGGCTTTTTCTTCTTGCCGAACTCAATCTGATCCAGATCCTTCACCATCTCATACACCTTTGGGTCCCACTTTGTCTGCGTCGGTGGATGACGCTGCGGCTCATACTTATTGTTGAAGTATTCATTCATGTCACTTCTTCTATACCTATGTTTCGCCTTAAGGAACCGTCTGTGCCTAGTGTGCACCGTCTTGCTGGAACCTGATAGGTAAGTGCAGCAGGTCTCGTCGATGCAAACCACACAGCCGGTCTACCCTTTGATCTGCCCTGACAGCGAGAAGAGACCGGGGTAGTCGATGATGGTGACAAAGATGATGGTTTTTAGGGTGAACTTCTCCTTTGTGGACACATCCACCATCTCAACACCAACATCGAATAGCATCTGCATTTCCTCCATGATAGGCTCTAGGAGCACATCTATATCATTGTCGAGCTGCCTCGGACCAGAGATAAGCATGATCAGCATAAGGTACCTGCGCATTAGACACACCCAGGGAGGTAGTTGTAGATGCTAAGGACGACCGGCCAAGTACTGTGTGAGCTGTTAAGCTCACCGAACGGGTTCATCCTGTTGGTACTCAGCGCGAACTGGACGTGCCTGGGCTCATCGCAAAACTCAGGGTAGGCCTCATCAAAATCCTTCCACTGCTGTCCATCGGAGGGGTGCTGTAGCTTGCCATCGTCCTTGACCCGGGCAGGTGATGCATGCCAGGACATGAGCTTTGCATCCTCTGGGTTCCTGAATAGTGCACGTAGGCAGTCGACCACGGACAGGTACCACACCGACAGCGCAGGGCTTTTCCTCTGAGTGTAACCCTCTTCCTCCTCCTGTTGAGCCGTGATCAGCTTAGCCGCAGCACTGCCCTTCTTAGCCCCCTTCTTCTTCTTGTTCGAACCACCCCGCAAGGCTTCGTTGTCGTCTGCATCCACGCAACAGCCGGCATTCCTCTTGTAACGACTATATCCACAGTGCAGACAACTGGTCAAGGTCTCATTCTTCTCGCCCCGGTACAAGATGTAGTGGTTAGGGCAGGCATCAAACTTTCTAACTTTCATCGCCACTAGCCGGATCAGCTTCTTCGCCCGATAGGTATTGGCTTGCACCTTGTTACCGCCCGTTGGGTACGTGGTAGCAAGGTAACTTAACAGCTCGTTGAAGCTATTGTCCGACCAACCATGCCGAGCCTTCATCATCAGCAGCTGGAGGTTGAAACGGAGCACCGTGCACCCCTTCGGACATTTGCCACCGTCCTGATATAGAGGATCAATTGCTACCTGCTTCATCTCTCAAAAATTCTCCAACCACTTCGGGCTGCCAAACATGAACCCGTCCTCATCGATATGCTTCACTAGATCCTCAAACAGCTGGACATCTAGAATGTTCTCGAGTAGTTCGTCAACCGTGATGCCGTCACGAGCATTGTTGTCGTCGTCCCTGGCGGCTGGTGCAGCTGCCGCCAAAGGTGGTGGCCGTCAAATAGGATCTTGGTTCACCGTCACCGGCGACGAGCTAAGGCTAGATGCACCGCAACTCGCATCGAGACTTTCGCCGTAAGAAGTCCAGACCGTGTAACCCTCCACTAAACCATTCACAATCAAATGAGATTGGACCATGCCATCTGGGTAGCCTTTTAGGTTCCGGCATCTAGAACATGGACATGTGATTGTCGCCCGCTTCAGACTCTCACGATGAGCTTTTACAACGGCCATAAACTTCCTTAATTCGGTGAGGTACCGAGAATCAAGCACTCTATCAATGCTATACATCCATTCAGACTTGTCCATCGTAGCTCTACACGACACAACAACAAGTAGCCAAAATAGACAAGAATTAGATACAATTGATGCAAAATCAAGAAAAAGTTGAGAAATGACGATGGGAGAGAGCTATTATGCATCCATAGAGAATCTAGATTAAAAAAATACAAGCTTTACCTATCTAGTCCATGGATCTAGATCTAGATCTAGACCCACACATAGAGGCACTAAAAAGTGAGAAAATAGGGAGAAAGGGAGTGGGAGAGCAATTATGTACCTTTTATCGTGTCCTTCTCCCCAAAATCAAAGCTCTAAAACATAATTTGATGATTTGGTGAAAAATTAGGGCAAAACCTCCACCCCACCATTTAGGAAGAGGAGAAGTCATGAGGAAGAAGAAGAGGTGGCTACTGCTATATATAGGCCAATGAATTTACCACAGCGGGCAACATAACAGGCCCGCTTACCGCAGCGGGCCTGTTATGTTGCCCGCTGCGGTAAATCAATTAACCGCAGTGGGCACTGTTACGCTGCCCGCTGCGGTAAATGGCCATTTACTACAGCGGGCCTGTTATGTTGCCCGCTGCGGTAAATGGTTAACCGCAGCGGGCGAAACGGTGGCCGGCCGGCCATGGCCGGCCACCGAACTAACGCAGTGGGCCACTTTGGCGCCTGCTGCTGGCGGCCAAAGTGGCACGCTGCTTTTATTCAATTCGGACGTAGTGAGTTCATAACGTCGACTTGGAAGCTGGTACCAAGGCCATCAGGTGGCGATGTGGAGGTCGCCAGGCCGATTTGGGCGGGTGTGTGACATCCACATGCACCGAGGAGAAGTCTGGCAGTCCGAGTCCACCTCCACGATCGTCCCAAGCTGCCTTAAGGACGCAGATGCCTTGGCTGTTCTAGTGCTCGGCGGGGAACCGGGTAGCCGAGAGTGCAACATGCCAGTCCGGGTCATGCCGGAAGCGGTTCTCCGTAGCCTCTGAACACATAAGGGAGACACGGCCACCGCCATGGATGATATATAGGGGATAGGGCCACACCACCAGATAATGTCATTATAGATGGTCTAAGTTTGGGCGCTTTTCCTCATTACTTATATAGTTGGTCGATCGGCCCTGTGCTAAGGGCACTTCATGTGGACTACTAGGTTTACACGCTTTGCAGAGCTGTGACATGGACGGACAATATCATGTGTTGTGGTTACCCTAACAAGTGTGAGATATTCCTTTCTTCTCTCTGCTGGTGGATGTGGATCGAAGGACCGTCATGAGGCCGCTGACAAGGTGGATCTGCCAGTGAAAGAAAAGTGATGTTTGGTGTGGATGACTTAAGGTGATATGTGAGAATGAGAGTAGGAGGCTGACACCATGGGTGGACTAATTCGGGGGCTTAGAGATGATGCTTCCGGTAGATATTTACTACTTATTATTTATTACTAGTTCACCAACCCGTGCTCTCGCACGGGTTAGAATCTTATAATACACTAAACCATAATAGTTACTTATAGTAAATATTCTATAACTGGAACTGTAGGTATCCTATAGATTTCATTCATTGTGATAATCTATTGATATGTTTTTTCATCCATGTCAATATAGTTTTTTTTTCTTTAAATAGCAACTCTCTATCTCTCGGATATACATTTAGTTGAAACATTTTCCTAAACTATGACAATTTTTGCTGCAAAATGTCTATTTTGACGACATAACCAAAATTTTGATTCTTTTTCTTAAATTTTAAGCTTATGAGTTCCTCATACACAATAGCTTTTTCTCATACATTTTAAGCTTATTTACAGTCCACCGAATTGGCAAAATGTTTTAGATATTTGTAGGAATCTTAGTTTTTTTTAGTCCACCGAATTGATGGCAAAATGCTTTAGATATTTGTAGGAATCTTAGTTTTTTTATTTCTACTATAATCATAAGCAACAAATTGTACGATTAATATTTCTAGCACCATATGCATTTAATTGAAATTTAATAAACTTAAAGCATATAAAGTCTTATTTCATCCTTTTCTACTTAATATTTTTAATGTTTATTATAAAGTTTATTGAAAAATTTCATGTTTATTTTATTAAAAGATTATTCCGGTCTTAGGCCATTTTTGACAATGTCATAAGTAGTTCTTTCAGCATGCACCATGGCACTCAAGGTTTTGAATTTTTTTATCATATTTCTATTGTTTTATTCAACAAATAATTCTCAAATTAATTTTCTAAGATTCATATGATATAATATTTTCATCAAAATGTTTAGCCCATTTTTCAGGACAACTTATAAAATTTATCGTCGTGTGTTAATATTTCTTAAAGTGAGTTGTAAGTGTCATTACTACGTGGTTTGCTAAGGATATATTTCCACACTTGATAAGATTATAAAAACATTATTTATACTAATGTATGTTCTAACTTATTGATGTTAAATTATTGTCCATAATAGCTTATATTAGAGTTTAAATTTAAATTGAAGAGACTTTTTTATTTATAACAGTTGAGAGGAGGATAACATAGGTACATATTACTTTTATTATCTTGCATAATGATAGAGATGTATAATTTATAAACAACATTATTAGATTATTTAATTTTTTATAATTGTGGAGGATTGAGTTTTTTCATATAGGTTCTATTGATAACTCCACAAATCATGGTCCCCTATTTTTTTAATAACAATGACATGTAATTCAAGGTAATACAGTGACATTAATATTAAGTTGCAGACGGGTCAATCTCCAACCTAGTTGTTGGACCTCCTCAGCAACGCTGTTGTAGTATAGGTTCGAATCCCCGTGGGGGCAAATTTCTAAGCTTTGTTAAAAACACACACGAAAATGGTTGAAAAAAACATTATTATTGAGTTAATAGAAAAGTATACATGATGCTCAATAAGAGGATTATATTAAAAATTTATTTGTGTGAAGTAATCCATAGAATTAAAAATAAGTTACATTTATACCTAATGGCACTACAAGAAATGTGTCATCTTTTGACATTTGATATATGTCATAATACCTGTAAAATATGTCATAGGTCACCATTTATGACATCAAGTTGACGAAAATCAAATGTCAAAAGATGAACGTCTATAATGACAACTTATGACATTTAAGGGTCCATGTCATAACATTATGACTTTGATTTTAGATGTCATAACCTTTGTGACATTTGCTTTTATGTCACAAGTTCTTTGATCTTGCTTGGAGGCCAATTTCATATAACCCAATATTTATTTGAACATCATTCAAGGCCCACAGCCGCACAAACAATCCAAAATAACATATGTATGCCCAACAATATATTGCATTCTGACCAAATCCACAAGTTCACATGTCATACATCAACATACATTCATCACCCACACCAAACTAATTGTTCAACAAGTGACCTTAGTCACAGCTCACAAAGGTATCTTGGATAAAATAAACAAATGGGAATTCCACATCCTTCTCACAAGTGACCTTTGTCACCAAACTAATAGTTCAACCGATGGTGCTAGCATTGGAGCAAATACCTTTAGGTTGCTGGAAGTTTTTCATATTCTGCAGACACACAACACATCAGAAGAAACCATCACTTGTTAAAAGAAATAAAATAGTCAAAAAAGAATGTTACATGCGTACTGCAGGAAGAAATCAAACAAAAGCAATCTTTTCCACACTCTTAACATATATTCAGAATTTCTAGGAAATTTATTAATTCACAGTAAACATTCTCACACCAAGAATAAAGTCCAAATATTTGCTACTCAATACTGAAACTTAGTACATGGTTGGTCTTCTATTTTGTTAACAAGAATAGTTCGGCAAAACTGCAATGAATCAAGGGTGTAGCACTTGCCTGGTGATGGCCGACTTATTTAAGGTAGGCATGAAGATGGTCTGGTAAAAGTGAGATATTTTTCAATGAGCCAAAGGCATTGTAATGCTATCTAATTGTCAGCTACATGGAGTGATTGTTTCAGCTAAATAAACATTCATAAATCTGTAGCTAAATAAACTTTCAGATGCATATTTTAATTATGTTCAAGCTAGGAAAATACACAAAGTCATTGGTGGTGTTGTCCTGTATTCTATATCTAGATCAAATCACTTCTTGTCCACTGATAACAACAAAATAATCAATTTCCAGCTGTCAATGCAGGTGGATGTTCCTATTGTGAAGTTATCTAAAATCAGAGCTAGCATTCTCGGCGGAGTGAATTATCTAAATCAGTGCTGACTAAATATTTAGAAGAATTACTATAACAGTTTCTTTGGTCCAAATTTGGTTTGCACTTGATGAGTACCTGAGAAATAATCACAATCAGCGGCAGTGTGCTGTAGCTGCACCATATCTAAACTAGCAGCCTGCAATGTTCAAGAGACACCCCCTGTTTGTTAGTATTGAGCACAACCAATATATTTTAGGTAACTTAATCTAGTACAAATTTCAAACCAGGTAGCCTATAGAATTGACAATTGGAGTAATACAGGGTAGTTCAAAATATGCAGTGTCCGATGCCTAGATATTCTCATCCTGGATATGTTAAAATGTCAAAGAAATCAATGTAAAATGTCATCCAAGATATGTGCTCATCTTAAGCAGGCCATACTGCAGTCCTGGACTAGGGAGCCACTGTTATATGTAATCTCATAGTACAGATCCACCATATATCAGAAGCTGGGAACTAGGTGGCAGGAGTAAATGTAAAATCATAAGAAAAATTGCTTATATGGTTGAATAAATTAATACAAACCTTACTTCTAACCTTCAGAAGCTAGATGCGGACTGCTGAAAGTGTCAAGATCATCCAGAAGCTTATATGGATAAATAAATGAAACTATTGCAGTATTGTTTATGCTAACTCTGAACTTTATGTTTGAATAGGAACATGTATCCTCCTCACTGTGCAAAAAGAAGTGTAAAATTGGAGCTACTCAGTAAGCTTGCAAAAGTCAGAAACCATTACATCAGCCTCCACTAACTGTTGGATGAAATATTCTCAAGCAAATGCTAAATTGCTAGCATATACCTAGTGCAATGAATTTATGGGTCTGAACTGGCACATCATCAAACATCTAGAGTTCATGAACTGGAAGGACTGAAAAGCAAGCACAAGAAAATAACCTTCCTATGTAACTACTATTGACATGATATCCATATAATATAATCAATCTTGCCTTCGAACTGGTTGAGAATCATTTGACAGTATACATAACTACTATTTTAAATTACCTCGTACTTCGTGGCTATTTCCATCTATGTCCCATGTGCACTGCATCAATACTCTGTAAATAAATTTCCATAAGATGCTACGGTAGTTAAAGTTCCACACTACTTCGTAAATTACAGGATACAAGAGAGAGAGGAATCTGGGCAGGTACAACCTGTGAGCTCGTTTATCCCTCAAGATATCCTATACAAGCCTCTATACATACAGGTTTATCTGATGCATTCAACTATCATAGCATTTGCAAAAGGGGATTAACTAATCCACATAAAGAGGTGGAGAACGGATCTGGGCAAGTACCACCTGCAGCTGTTCGTGGCGTGATGTATTACTATATGGGAGGGGGCACCGCACGTTCAGCCTAGCTGTGGGGCTCGTACCTGATGACGGCTCTGGGACCCGAGGGCTGGAGGCGGCGGCCGGCAGTTGACGACGAGGATGCGACGCACAGTTGCCGGCGATGCCTGGCCCGAGGAGTGGAGGGCGAAGGCGAGGGGCAGCGGCGTGGAAGCAGCGCCGAGTGCAGACGCTGGTTCCCCAGTGAGGAGGCGACACAAAGCGCGTGGATGCGCCGTCGGTGCCGCTGCCGCCGACGAGATCCCGTTCGTCGAAAGGGGCGGGTGAATAGAAGAGGATAAGGGCATTGACCTGTGCGGGACTGGTAGTAGAGGATATGTGGTGGGGAGGTGCACTTTCTTTTTATTTTTTTATTAGCTGGAGGTAGGGCAGGCCATTTTGATTCTACCGCGCGCTCGCAATTGAAAAGGAAGGAAGGCGCGAACAAAAAACAAAAGTAGGCGCGAACCAAAATCTATATGTGCTCAGAATACGACAAGGAAACTGTAAAAATCGACAGGCTTACTTGTGGTGATACACATAAAAATACAGGCACATATTTTTTAAAAGAAAAAAAAATTCTATTTCGAGTAGTGCTTGTATACCTGTTTAAATTAAACATAACGGAAGTTGGGCTCACATGCCACCTTAGGAAAAGCATACTCCCTCCATTCTAAATTATAAGGCATTTCAAGAATCTTGGAGAGTCAAAATTTTTCAAATTTGACCAAAATTATAGAAAAAACTACAATAACTTATGACATCAAATAGATATGCAATGAAAATATAAGTAATGGAGAATCTAATAGTGCTTAGTTTCCATCATAAATATTATTATTTTATCGTATAAATTTGGTCAAAGTTAAAATTCTTTGACTCTCCAAGATTCTTGGAATGCGCCTTATAATTTGAAATGGAGGGAGTATTTAAAAATAATGAAAATCAATCTTGTTTCTGGTTTGGCCTTTATGACACCGCAAGGATCATCACCAATTGGATTTTAACTACCTCTAAGACATTTTTATGACATAAAATCTTTTATGTCACTAAAATGAGATGGCTTCAAAAAAATGTCATAAACTAGCTGATTTAGTGACATTTACATGAGATGTCACGCCATAAATGTCATAAGATAACACATTTCTTGTAGTGTGGTCAATAAATAGCATACAATGTAAGAGAAATTAAATTATAATTATAGGATCTAGCAAGATGGCCATACCTTTAGTCCATTGGTGTGGTCGGTAACATCTTCAATCTCTAGGGGAGCAACGCAAACCATGCGATGATCCACCGAGTGTTGATCATGAAGATACTGCTTAGTGTGTTGTCCGTGTCCGTCTTCCCTGCGCATGATCTGGTCGTGCTGTCGTTGGTGCTCTTGATTAATTTGTTTGCTTCAATCTTCCACAGTGACCGGCAAGCTCTGTATGCTGCTGATGGAGAGCCACGGCATGGTGTCTCCATGCAACTGACTTGTGTGCATTCGTAGCAATGAAAGATCCGGGAGCCCTTTTTGCGGGTTGAGATCCTTTGAAAAAAAGGTAGAGGCTTCCCTGCCAATGGTTTAAAGAAAACGTTATTATTAAGTTATTAAAAAATATATCTAATGCTCAATAAGATTCAATCAAAACATATTTATCCTAAGTTATTTATGGACATTAAAATAAAAAGTAAAAATTATAATGTGTAATAATTAAGTATTATATAATGTATGTTGCAAGAGACAAAAGTGATAAAAATAAACAGCAGATGCTTGTAGCCGTATGACAGCAATTTCAGACTAATTCTGCAAATGATTTTTCATACATGTACCTTCAAATAGTCATTGATGGTGATCACTACAAACATACACGCTACAATAAACACCCTCAAACAATAATTCATGTTGTACTACTATGAACCTATAAGTCCCCTTATCACCACTGTATAGTTTAATTATTATATATATTATACTATATGCATGCACACAAGTTATACGGGGAAGGCTGAGTCGTCTGATACAAAAATATTGTTGGATTGTGTTGACACTCAAAAATGACCAAGGTAAAAATGACTATTTTCGTGAGTTGTTGAATGTGGAAACGGATTTCACCATTGCGTTCCTCTCGTCAAGACGATCGAAAAGCATATATTGAACGTCCAATTTGGAGTTCGGGCGAAAGTTATGCACCCGAGAAGAGTCACTTGACCTGCTTTGGAACTTCCCGATCCGGTGCTTTGGAACTTCCGATCCGGGCGCGCGGAACTTCCGATCCGGTGCCGGAACTTCCGGTTGGGACGAGAACTTCCGGTCCAACCCCGGAGGTAAATGCGTGCTTGCGGTTGCACGCGGGTTGTGACTATCGGAACTTCCGGTAGTCACCCGGGTTTCCGATTGTGACCATCGGAACTTCCGGTAGTCACCCGGAACTTCCGATTGTTGCGGGAATTTTCCCGATCTCGAACCGACTTGTTTTTAAGTCGGTTTTTGGTCAATTTCGGACGTGGGAAACTTGGAAAATAAGCTTTGGAGATGTTTTCTATTGTGATAAGACCACCCCCCTCTATATATATGAGAGGATCATGGCCGATTGATCCCATCCAATCAATCGAACCCAAAACACAAACACGATCAACACGATCAATCTATCTTCTACCTTTGCTCTATCCTCCGGCTCCGTCTTTGTCCCATGGCTTGATCCGAGGCGATCAAGGGTGGCGTCCTAGGCTCGTCGCCGACCTAGGGCAACCGGCGACCTCGCTTGCCACGACGAGATCCCTCTCGGGCTAGGGCTTCGACGGCTCCTTTGCTAGTTTGCTCGGAAACTAGTCGGTTCTTCGTCCGTAAGCACGTTGATTACCCTTTGCTTTGGTTTGCTCGTAAACCTCGCCGCTCTTCACCGCGTAAGGTGTTGATTATCTCCGTGTCGACGAGCTCTACATCGGCCTATCGATCTCTAGATCGGTTTGCCGGTCCGCGGCGCGTCGTCGCTGCGTTACAGTCGCCTAGGGCTACCTCGAGGGCGTCCAAAGCCCACGTGTGGTGTCTTGACCTATTTTAGCGTCAACATACTTTTTGGCGACTCCGTTGGGGAAGAAGATTGCTTCGGCTCAATTTTTCAGCCGAATCTCTTTGCCCTAGCCCTAATTCTTCGTTGATCTATCTTTTGAGATCGCCATTACCGTTCAATCCGGCCCCAAAGGCCGATTGCATCTAGGTTTGACCCTTTGTGATCTCGTTTGCTATTTGGCAACGTGGTGTGCTACTTATTGGAAAATTCAGCAAGGTGGTCAAGCTCTAAATCATGGAGTACCAAGGTGATTCATCACATTACTACTACAATAATCCCGAGGTACAACTTGCAAATGCACCTTATGGTTTTTATAATTATTTTGCAAATGATATAAATTGCCATGTTGGTGTTGCTAGTGATGATACTAGATATGTTACATCGGCTAATTCTTCTAGTTATGTATATCATGATCAAGAGCCGATGCTTGTTGAAAATTCATTATGTTTTGATTCATCTAGCAACATACAACATGTAAATCCTTATTCATCGGCTATAAGTTCGCAATATGTGGTTCCACCACAAGACATGCCGATGGATGAGAGAATTGGCTATGACAATAATAATTATTTAGCCAATTACTCTCAAAGTTCAGCACCTTATGCTAAAGCTCTTATTCATAATTCGGCTTCATATAACTCTAGCCGAATCAATGAAAATTCAGCAAGGTGCGTTAAGAGTAGTTCTTATAATTCGGCTTCACATGTTATCACTAACTCAAGCCGAATTAATAAGAATTCAACAAGACATGAGAAAGCCATTACTTGTGATTCGGCTTCATATGCTACTTGTAGCTCTAGCCGAATTGAAGAAAATTTAGCCCACACTAGAAATCCATGTGGCTCCTCTAAATGGCAGTACCTACTTATCACGAGGCCATATATATTAGCTATGGACTATGTCAAATCTCCTAGTCGATGGCGGGTACCTAAGTTTGAAAAATTCAGTGGTGAAGATGATAAAACCGCCGCGGAACATATTTCTACATATCTCTTGCGGTGGCTTTTGCACATGCCGGTGATGAAGACTATATGAAAATTCGAAATTTTCCTTTATCTCTTACCGGTATTGCTTTTACATGGTTTACATCTTTACTGAATACATTTGTTTATGGTCGCAATTAGAGGATTTATTCTATGAACAATTTGGTTTATTTTATGAGAAAAGGCCGATCACAATTAAGTCATCGGCCAAAAGTGAATTGCTAGTGGGCACTCAAAAAGCAAGTCTTGCTACGAAAAAGCATGAGAAGCGTCGAAAACCGGCTAGACTTGACTTTTCGGGAGCTAAAGGAGTCGTGCGTTTATCTAGTGATTACTATATCATTAGTGAAGATCAAGCTCCTGCGAAAGGAGGGTTGCTCGCTTGCTCGAGTCGGCTAAGCCGATTACACAATCGGCTAGGCCGATTGCATCTTGAGTCGACGAGATTGACCATCTCCGTGACCTCGAATCGGTTAAACCGGCTTTCAAATCGGCTAAACCGATTCCACCTGTTGCTAGTGCCCAAGTTGGCCTAGCCGATTTCCAATCGGCTGAACCGACTTCTTTGGTTCCTACAAACTTTGCCGATCCGTCTTTGGATAATTCGGCATCTATTGTTGATTGTTCCTTGGAGAAGGAAAGTAACATCATTCAAATCAAGAATACACATCTCTCCAACATGATCAATGAGGTACAAGACACAAATGTTTTGCTTAAATTCCAATCCGGTCAAACTATTTCAATTTCTGCATCTATTAGAGATATCCTTGTAAATAGTTGGAAAAGACCGATTAGGAATAGCATTATATTTGTTGAAGATGAGACAAATTCAGATTCTATCGGCCAACAAATCATGCCACATGGTAAGGCCGATGGTGTTGGTTTGTCAAACTTAAAGCTTCCTAAAAATAGTTGCAAAGGTGTGGCCGAATGGATTGATGGCAAATCTGATCCCTTCGTTTGGCTAGCTTTAAAACCGACTCCACGAAGAATCGGTTGAAGAAATCAAAGTACACCTTTGACCTTACTTTTTGTGATCATGTATTTGATATATTGCTTAAAAATAATTTTATTAGAATCATTGATCACAATGCTTTGCCATCAATTCAAAACTTAGAAGAGCTTACATATTGCAAGTGGCATAATTCTTATGATCATAATACTTGTAGCTGCAATATGTTTCGTCGCATGGTACAATCGGCCATTGATAAAGGCCGATTGAGATTTTCTGAAGCTCAACAAATAGACCAATTGGATTCAATTGGTCTTGATGGCAAACAAGATTCAAATCGGCTTGAATTAGCCGATTCATTCAAAGCTCAAGACACAAGTGCTCAAGAAAGAGATGATGAGCCCTCACGTGAAGACAAAGTTGCTTGTCCAAGATGTACAAATTGAACATATTTTAGGGGATAGTGATGTCACTTCAATTTCAGAAGACACTGGGGGGCAAGTGGAATCTCTCCAACTAGCTAGAGCAAAAGTCGATTGATCCCGTTGAGCAAGGAAAATCGGTGAGGATCCTTCTTTAAAGCATATCTATCAAGATGGAGAAAAGAAGAAGGATGCTCACAATGCTAATGGAGGCAAAGCTCACTACGAGCGGAAAGATAGAAGACCGAAGCTCAGCTTCGAAGAGCTTCTAGCTAAATATGAGAAGATAAGCAAGGCAAATACGGCCAATAAGTCAAAAAAGGTCCAGCCATCAAAATCGCCTCCAAAGCGCAAGTATCAAGAGGGGAATTGGCAAGGCAACAAATCTCACGCAGCAGCAACATATCCTCCTTTTGAGCAGCCAATTCCCATGTCTTATACATCACAGCCCACATATTTTTATCCTTATTCATCTTGGGGCTGGTTTGATGAAGAGGCACATGTTCCATCATATTTTAGGCCACATTATGTAGAGTATGCAGCTCCAAGATATTCAAAGAAGTCATCATCTTATAATGACCGTTTTGATCAAAATCGGTGCGGAGCTCAACCAAAGAAGAAAGCGGTGAAACAAGTTTACCGTGTGAAATATGATGGACGAAAGAAGGAAAGTTCAGATTTGAGTGCAACAATTGAAAAGCCGATTACATTGCTGAAAAATCCGGCTATATATGACAAAGAAGCAAGAAGATCATATAATGATTTTGTAGGTGCCAAATCGAGCAAAAGAAGATGAAAGTGCCAAAGAACAAGAAGGAGTTGCCGCTATTCAAAATAGAAACAAAACCGATATGCTCAATCGGTTTGCCAAAATGGCAAGAGAAGAAGTTGCAGAAACTTAGTGCAGAGAAGTTGAAGGAAAAAGGGATAGCTTGGATTCCTAAAGGAAGTGTTCAAGCTCAAAAGGATGATGCTCAAGCAAGTGGTGCAATGAAGACGAAAGAGAAGAAGATTCAAGAAACAGTTGCCAAGTTGGAGGTTTGCACCAAATCATCAAAATCTTTGGTATTCGCATCATCCATCTTCTCTCGCCTATGTTTATATGGAATTCATCTCATGGTATGTATAGTCAACCCTCGGTTCCTTATTTTGATCCTTGGTGGGGATCTTCATGTTATGGAGGGTTGCCAAATTATTATGCTTATCAATAATCGATAGCCGAAATAGAATATTTCGGCTATACGTGCTCATGTAGATGAATTCATATGGCCAATACTTTATTATCGTCCTTAGCATACAACTAGCCGATGAATGCTTGCAACCATCGTGCTATTGAAAAGACCCCTATATGATTTACTTTGATGGCTTTTAGGCCCGGGGGGCATGATGATATGATTTGCTTGTCAAAGAGAAGCTTGCTGAAAAGCTCTCTAGAGCCGATTGATAATCGGGTCCATATCATCATATAATTTGAGTGAAATTTAGAAGCCGATTATAAATCCAGTTAATCGAGCTTCTCGTCGATTCTCTATCAACACCACTTTGTTCTTCGTGCATCTGGGAATTAATCTACAATCACATTATATATTATTGCCGAAGAGGTACAACGGTGTTGCTTTGATTCAAGAGGACAAAAGAAGAGGTGCATCATAAATATTGATTGATGTCTTCTTGATTCCAAGTGAGGTATGCCCAAGTTCTGAAAATATATATGCTCATCCCTGTACTTTGTTTATCTAAGCATTCTTTACCAAGTACATGTGTCGTTGCATGCCAAGCCGATGTGTGCATTTTACATCGGCTAATCCTTATTGTTAGGATGGGCAAGTGGGCATACACTCTATCTGAATATGACTTGACTTTTGAGTCAGCGAAAAATCATTTGAGTGTCAAGTCATTGCTGATTTTATTATTGAGCATGGAATTGGTTCGGGATATGAGATCAATTACCTATTTGTTACCCATGGAGATTTTATTTCAATTAATCGGCTTGCAAGGATTATCATAATTTTTAAGATATCCGGCCGATTACGACTGTATTTGTCAATGCCCAAACCGAATGTGAAGTCTTTATTCGGGTTGGAAATACTATACTCCATGCAGATATAACATGTTGAGACCAAAAGACATGAAAATTTATAGGCCAACATGACAGGCTTAATAAGCATCTGACTATTGCATCGGTGGATGTAATTTTCATATATAAGAATAGCCGATGCATATTTTTCTATGTAGGTACAAGTAAATTGGTTCAGCCGACTATAATAGTCGGGTTAACCAATTCTTCTGGGGCATATGCCATTGATTCGTCAAAAGGCGTGCCAAATCGGTCTAGTTCAGATTTTGATAATTCTAGTACCGATTTGGAGATTTGAAGGACTCCCACATTGTATTACAAACATAATCCGAAGATTGTGGGAAAAATCCATGAAACTCCGATCAAGCTCATCAAAAAGAAAATTGAAGATATTTCAAGGAGGTGGCGTCAAGAAAAATAAAGATCAAGTTACCAAAATTTGGCAAGAAGTCACCAAATTGGAAGAACCTTCTGGAGATGGTCGAAGCGGCGCTTGAAAAATAAAATGAGCTAGTGGAGGTGATGCAAGTTGACAATCTCCCAAGAGCAATCGGTGGAAAATGCCTAGAAGTATTTTCCAAGTGTTTGGCAAGAAGCCAAGAGCTCTTCCAAGCAATGGCCGATACATGTATCGCCCTTAGAACAAAAATGGTCGATGTATACATCGCCCTTAGTCACCGGCTAGCCGATGTGATGGGTATCGTTGCTAGTTGGTTACGGGTGACAGAGTATTTTTCGGGTTCATCAATAAATTCACACGAAAACAGGGGGCATGTGTTGACACTCAAAAATGACCAAGGTAAAAATGACTATTTTTGTGAGTTGTTGAATGTGGAAACGGATTTCACCATTGCGTTCCTCTCGTCAAGACGATCGAAAAGCATATATGGAACGTCCAATTTGGAGTTCGGACGAGAAAGTTATGCACCCGAGAAGAGTCACTTGACTGCTGGAACTTCCGATCCGGGGCTGGAACTTCCGATCCGGGGTGCCGGAACTTCCGGTTGGGACCCGAGAACTTCCGGTCCAACCCGGAGGTAAATGCGTGATGCGTGGTTGCACGCGGGTTGTGACTATCGGAACTTCCGGTAGTCACCCGGAACTTCCGATTGTGACCATCGGAACTTCCGGTAGTCACCCCGGAACTTCCGATTGTTGCGGGAATTTTCCAGATCTCGAACCGACTTGTTTTTAAGTCGGTTTTTGGTCAATTTCGGACGTGGGAAACTTGGAAAATAAGCTTTGGAGATGTTTTCTATTGGGATAAGACCACCCCCTCTATATATGAGAGGATCATGGCCGATTGATCCCATCCAATCAATCGAACCCAAAACACAAACACGATCAACACGATCAATCTATCTTCTACCTTTGCTCTATCCTCCCGGCTCCGTGCTGTCCCATGGCTTGATCCAGGCGATCAAGGATGGCGTCCTAGGCTCGTCCGCCGACCTAGGGCAACCGGCGACCTCCTTGCCCTGACGAGATCCCTCTCAGGCTAGGGCTTCGACGGCTCCTTTGCTGGTTTGCTCGGAAACTAGTCGGTTCTTCGTCCCGTAAGCACGTTGATTACCCTTTGCTGGTTTGCTCGTAAACCTCGCCGCTCTTCACCGCGTAAGGTGTTGATTATCTCCGGCCGTCGACGAGCTCTACATCGGCCTATCGATCTCTAGATCGGTTTGCCGGTCACGCCGCGTCGTCGCTGCGTTACAGGTCGCCTAGGGCTACCTCGAGGGCGTCCAAAGCCCACGTGTGGTGTGCTGACCTATTTTAGCGTCAACAGATTGTGTATTGTGTCTAGGTCGCTAGAAAGAAATCAACTGGAAACTGCACGACTAAGCCTGACACAGGTTAACACCATGGATACTTTCTCGTCCTCAGATCAACAATGAAATTGGGGGGTCGGTTAAATGCTGACCTGGTGCGTACACGCCGTAGACACCGAGGGCCTCGGTGTGGAAGGAGTCAGGGTGCGGTGCAGATGTATGTGACTGGTTGACTGCTGCGTTGGCTTACTCTTGCCTGCTTGTCCCGGTGACCACAGGTTTGCTGTCCAGCGGCGAGTTCCCCGTGGAGTCGTCCATAGGCTGCGGCGCCCTAAATTTTCCACCTCCGTCGGAAGATCTTCTTGGTAGCTGAATAGATAACCACGACGATATATCCCTTCCGGTTCGATGGAAATCCTTGCCCTACGTAGATTTAAAACTAATAATGGTTTTATTTTTTCCTTCATTTTATCTATAATAAAATAATGGCAAGGTGGGTAATTTTCTATAGAATAAAATAGATCTAATGGTTACCAATTGCCAGAGTCCACCGATCGATGGCTAGATGTTTCTGATTAATGTGAGAATTTCTAGCATTTATCTTTTTTCTCAGCGCTTCTGGTGAGAATTAACGTGGAGTCTCCGTTGAGGCCTCCAATTAGTAATAGTAAGATGGCATAATAGAATGTGCAAGCCACAACAAAAATAATAGGCTCACAAGACACCAAGAAATAGGCCACTTATAGCTTATAGATGTTGACCATTGGCCTCAGTGCTTTTGGCAGTACTAGAATGACAAACTTGCAGGATCGGTGGGAATGGTAAAGTTCACACGACTGCGCCCAAGGGTTGCCTTTTGTATGGATATTGCCAAGAGCTTCCTCGTTACGCTCGGATCTAATCTCATAGTTTGTAGTAGGGCACTTCAAGCGCTCGGACGTCCTATCGATAGGACATACCCAGGACGGGCTGATCCCTGCACGGGCTCCTTCCGTCCGCACGGCTCCGCCCCCACCACCCGATGGCTCGTGCATGCAACCTGCCCTCCCCCAACCTCGGAACCCCAGCACCTCCGCCCCCACCACCAACTTGCCGGACCTCGCCAGAACTTTGTCGGAACCTCGCCGGAACCCTAATGCAACAAAGGAAGAATACGAATTGCAACATCAAAAAAATCTATATGTAACAGACGAGAAAAAAGGCTCGCCGGAACCTTGTCGGAACTTCACCGGAACCCTAATGCAACAAAATAAAAATACGAATTGCAACATCAAAAAAATCTATATGTAACAGACGAGAAAAAAGCTATCACAACATCAAAAAAACATCTAATGCAACAACGAAAAAAAGGACAAAAAGATCCCAACACTGGGACGATGAAGTTGAAAACACCTTGGATGTATTATTGCAACAAGCAAAAGAAAACAACTAAAACAATTTGCTGCAGCTGCTGAAATACAATGAACATATTACTACAGCAATACCCCGAATTTGGTCAGCCAAGAAATATCATTGGCAAGAAAGTATTCTAAAAAAACCAAGACGTCTGATGGTCACCATGAAGATCAAGCAAAGGAGATATACGTGTATATACGGACACCGGACTTATGAGGTCAGCTATTGGGGAGTTCATTATTTTGGGTGCTTATGCATGGACGGCCGATTGGCATATTTGGGCATTCGATTCATCTATATATGGGTATATACTGTTAGCAATGGAGTAAATAAGCACACGTCAAGGAAGCAGTGTCATGTATCATGTACATGTCTATATAGGTGCTCATGTCCAGGTACGGGACCTTTTTATCAGTCGAGCCAAACAAGAAGGAAGTCCTCAGATATACATCAGTTTCCCTGTTGAACTCGAGGAACGCTCATACAGTCAATAGGTGTATTTGGCCTGCCGATTGATAAAGGTTATTCGATATTCTAAATAATCGGCAAATAAATGATGCGTTGTTGGATGTATACAGGGAGCTTCATGCCTAAGCATTGGGGCCACATGCAAGGAAGGGATATATATGCGTACACATATAGGACTTCATGGGCATGGCTGCGGAAGAAAAGGAATATTATTTATAAGACAATCTCCACATCCAGGTACATATCAGCGAAGAAGGAAGTAAGAACACATACCATGTACGTGCATGTACAGGAGGCCGGAGGTCTCACGTTCTGATTCAACCGAATAACAAAAGACGCGTCGGTCGAAGGAGCTTCATTAGAAGGGATTCTGCAGAAAGGAAAGCTAGAGTCCATGTATCTTAATATTTCCTTTTATTTAGATATTATTGTTAGGCAAGTTGTGTAAGTAGCTTGTCCATTGTCCTCAGCCCAGGGTATAAATATAAAGCCCGGCCATTGTAAAGAATTTATCAATCAATCAATCAAACACAACTCGGCTTCACGCCAAACCCTTAGGAGTAGGAGTAACGTAGATCTCGACGAGTTCTTCACGAGACTGCAGTGGCATCGACCGATCTTTAGTTTGCTATAAGTACCGTCATGGCTTGTGTTATCGTTTAATAGGGCTGCATCGGCATCGACCGACCTCTTGTTATGCGTTGATATGAGTTAGTACCGGCTCTATTAGACATGGCAAAGTCTAGTAGATTCATTAAGTTATCGATATTGTTCATGATCTTTATTGATTTATTTATTGTAACAATATCATTGCCCATTCAAGATTGGTAGGTTTGGCCTTAGATTTTATCGAATTCAATCGTCTTTATGCTTATTCATCCCTTTTCTTACCATGATGATTGTTTTCTTACTTTATCGGCCAAATCCTATCGATCTTGAATGTTACATGATGTGCGTTCTAGGGTATGGAGGGTTTTTACGAGTAAAGTTTGTTAATCTCTTCTAGAGGCTTTCTTAAGAACGGCTCTAGACCGATCTCATCACTAATGTTTTCTAGATTCAGACGCTGTCGGTTAGTAGACTTTGCTTGTGGAGTCAACCATGCACTTAGTTCGTTCAACATGTCAGCATCGGTTATTTTAGCCGATCACACGTGCTTTATTAAATACATCATGTATCTATCGATTTCTAGCTTGCACGTGTGTCTTGTCTTAGTACAATGTTGAAGGTGGTAGGTAGATCTGGTAATCTCTTCTGGAGGGTCTTTTAATATGGCTATAACGGCTGTGACCGATCTCACAACTAGATTTCATCTGGATTCAGACGTTGTCGGTTAATGGGTTTATTTGTTGCTCACAATAGTGTATTAGTTTCTAAGGCACACGGATAAGTTAGACGATTGATAGCTCACGTGCTGTAAACCTTTGTTCGGATAGGTATCACATATTAGATTTAATGCTTTTCATAGAATATTTATTGTTCTATCTTCTGGTCCGTTATATTTATCCTTGTTTTCGATTAATGATATCGGCTTTCAGGCTAAACTATATACATACGTCAATTTGCCGATTTCTTCATAAAAACATGCTGGATGTTGATTTTCTAGTCAATACCCGATCAGACCGGCTATTTAGCCATATATTTGGAATTGTCTGGAGCAACACCGACACGTTCCACCTTGTGTTACTGACCATTTTCTCTCCTTGTCAATTACAGGGTCAAATTGACTGGCACGCTACGGACTCGATCGACCGGGTAGCCTTGTTCGTGAAGCCACTTGGGATCGGAGCGCCGCTCTTGCTTTGGTCTACCTGGCTTGCAAGTGCTCGTTGGCGGGAGTCACTTTTTTGCGTCAACACACTTTTTGGCACGCCCGGTGAGACAACAATCGTTTGATCGGAAGTCAGATCTTCTCCAAATATTTATTACTTTCTAGATCAC
Organism: Themeda triandra; assembly: GCA_018135685.1. NCBI lineage: Eukaryota > Viridiplantae > Streptophyta > Magnoliopsida > Poales > Poaceae > Themeda > Themeda triandra. The sequence goes on along the minus strand of JAENPR010000982.1, from coordinate 172,505 downwards.
GATGGGATGCCATGAAAGAGCTACAGATCAATTCAAGAACAAGTGTTTGATGTCCTTTGGCAAGATACGTGAAAAGGTGATACAGAAGGTTCCAGTGCCAAAGGAAAGAATTGGCCGATCTTAATTAGAAGTCAATTTCACAAGATGCGGCGACATCATGATTCAAAGTCACGAGAAGGCACTGCTAGTGGTATATCCTCGTCAGGCATACATCCAGCATGGAGATTAACTGCCAGATGAAGCATGCTGGAGTTCACAAAGAAATACAAGGAGGACCAGGAGTCAGCCAAATCAATTATTTCAATTTATCATTTGAGCTGAATCTTCGGAAACAACTTCGAGAATATTGTCTGTATCACTAAGATTTGCCACCACATGAGGCTTGCAGGCCAACTCTTCCATACGTGTCATCTGCATGGAGCAAATTGTGGCATATGCCAACATGTTGAGGTTAAAAGCCGACGCTGCTCCACCGCTTTGCAAAGGCAACTGCATCGGCTAAATAAGGATATACCACTTTTACCCAGGAAAAAAAAGGATATACCAAGGACAATACACATGCCATATTTATTAGGGAGATAAAGTTGAGAAGGTGATGCATGTGCATGCAAGACACGTCCTGTGATTTTAAAAAGCACACGCACACAAGAATCGGCTGTTCAAAAAGGAATCGGCTATTTATAGATGAAATCGGCTCAATACAGTATTTAATGCTTAAAGAGCACATATATGGCTGGAACACAATTCTGTACAACCGTGGAGTATGCAAGCCGGCAACGGATCCTATGCAAACTAGGCATCCCGTGCAAACTTGTAAACTAACGATCTGGACTCTAGGATCGTCATCCGATGGCTGTAGAGAGAGGTGGGTTGATTTTGCATTTTAACGCCCGCCAGACTTGAGCGAATTTTTGTTTTTTCCAAAAACCCCCTCCCTCCGTCTCGCTCTCGATCGTTCCATCTCGACTCCGTCAGGCACGTATCGCGACCCCCGGTACTGGCGCTAGGGATCGCGAGACGCCGCCGCCGGCCTGGGCTCGCGACTGCCCGCTTCGACTCCCTCCGTCGCCCTTTGTCACGCGCGCCGCCCGGTGGAGGAGCGACCCCGCCGCCTCGACTCCCTCCGTCGCCCGCCGTCACGCGCGCCGCCCGGTGGAGGAGCCGCTCCGTGGAGTCGCGACCCCGCCGGCTCGCCCGGAGCCTCGCCCGCCGCCACGGCTGAAGGCGCCCTCCTCCGCCGGCACGCTCACGCCGCCTCACCGGGTCTGGCCGCCGCGACACCGCTCCGCCGCGGTGTGCAGCTGCTGTTCTTTGCTGCTGCTATTCGAGCATTGCCTGCTGCAGATTGCAACATTGCACTGCTATCATAATCTGTGAAATGAAATTGTACACCAAGCATCAGGGTAAAATCTGAAGCCAGCTGCAGATTGCATCATAAGTGCACTGCTATCGTCGCTTTTATTAGAAAGAAACATCATAATGTGAAACCAAAGAGCTTTACATGTTTACAGAAGTACTAAACAAACTTTTCTGCAAATTGGAGAACATGATGGCACCATTTTGACGTTCACATAAAGAAATAAGCAACCAGGAGATGACCTGCGCTTCACTGCTCCCTTGGCAGATGGCCACCTGCAACCACCGGCAAAGCACGGCTCGCTAAGTTGTTGTATGAAATATTCAGAGTGCAATGAAATATTCAGAGTACACACGACAAAGAAAAATCGACATGTTCAAAAATATCCAGTAACATCGACCTTTCATGTCTTAACAGAATGGAGAACTAAGAACTTGAAAATACAAGCATGTCTTAAAAGGTTACAAGAACTTCAAATATCAACCAACAACATTGAGCAGGCAATTACGTGCGTCATGAGCCACTAATTGCTTGCATTTTCCACACATCCATTTTCTGGGCGCCTTCTGCTCCTTGCCCTTCTTGATTCTTTTGCTTCGCCCTCTGGAGTTGATATCATTTGGTGGATGTATCTCAACTTCTTGTGGAATTTTGCCACCAAGGAATGATTCAAACTCATCTTGTTTCTTGACTGTAGCAGCAGGAACGATATTTTGAAGAGGTTCTACAAGGTTTGATAAACTAGAATATAAAAATTCCATTCCTTGTTCAGAGTTCTTGGCCATCTGGATTAGATCTTCAAACTTGTTACGTGAATCTGAAATTTTTCTCCCCATTGCCACCTCCACAGGATCTTTAGCCTTTTCATCCAGTAGGTTACCTTCCTCATCAAAGAACACTTCTCTATGAAATAAAAATCCGATTAGAAATATTGCACATATAAAACAATACGTCTATATAAAACAAACCAGGTCTGTAAACTCACCTTTTACACCTTATATCCCACCTCTTCATAAAATAAATTGGTGGTATCTCATTTTGCTTCTCGCCTCTAAGCACTTGAATGATATGACGACACGGGATGCCATAGGACTCATAAAATTTACAGGAGCACATACCAAACAAGTTTGATTTGTTCATCGAACTACTCGCTCTTTACCGTTGGCTGCGATGGTGACAATTTTCATATCTTCGATCTACGAAATCCCTTGAATAATGCAATGGTCTCTTGCAACCATGAGTTGTTCCTGAAACTTGCCGAAAATTTCATGAGTATATACGACGCTACACTACTTCTCCATGACCCAAGGTGTCATCAATTTACGGCTGGAGTGAAGACTTTTAATGTCGGCTATCAACTCCTCTTGGCGCTGGCACTCCAAAGTTGTTTCAAACCTTAGCCAAAACTCAACAAAGGATAATTTTCGATGAATGAAACGGTTAAAGAAAGAATTTGCACTCTCCGATCGTGATGTAGTCCTAAGGAGTCCTGCTAGAGGTATGTCCATAAAGTATGCTGGGATCCATGATTCTCGCATGTCGAACTTTGTGGAAAACCACTCATTTCCGAAAGAACACATACTTTATCATGATAGAATTCCATTGAGACTCAAACTCATCTGAATTCTCGGAGCCCCAAACACACTCGTTTAATAATTTTCAGAAATCCTCATCATTTTTTATGTCGGGCCCAACCTTCTCAGGTACCTTATCCATGATATGCCACATGCAAAGTCTATGAGTTGTATTTGGTAGAACCTGAGCAATAGCAGCCTTCATGCTCGCATCTTCATCTGTTATGATTAGATGAGGTGCTACTCCACCAGTAGCCTTAAGAAAGGTCTGAAACAACCATACAAATGAGTCGATCTTCTCATCAGCCAGAAACGCTGCCCCAAGGAAAACACTTTGCAAGTGATGATTGACCCCAGTGAATGGCACAAACTTCATATCATATTGGTTGGTGGTATATGTAGAATCTACCGAAAGCACATCACCAAAAACACTACAATTTTTTCTACATGTGGCATCTGCCCAGAAGACACGCACAAGCCGTCCTTCTTTATCCACTATAAACTCATAAAAGAAGGCAGGATTTGCTTCCTTCTTTCGCTCAAGTTGATGCACAAACATTTGTGCATCGGCATCTTTGATTTTGCTCCTCAAGTCACGATAATAGTTCTTGAAATCCTCGGCGTGCAACCAACATGCTCAAATCCACCGTCAGTGACTTGGAGAAGTCGAAATGCCTGTGACGTGCCGATGCTAGCCTTATGACAGTTGAACAAAGTACTCTTTGCCCTCTCACTAACTTGAAGGCTGGATCTTAGCAGGTGCCTCTTATCTGGCGACACGAAACCAAGATTGTGCTCCTCAATAAATGACAATATTTGATACTTCTTCTCACTGTCAAGCTTGACAACAATACGTGCCTCACAACCACATCGGGTGTCCATCACATTTGGTATGCTCACTAACTTCTTGTATGCTCTTCTTCCTATACCCTTCCCTTGAGCACAAATACCGCTGGTAAAATATTTCCTCATTGTCCTTCTTATGTGCACCAACACGAACAGAGAAACCAGCATCGTGTGCATACGATTTGTAAAATTTCTCCGCATCCTTGAGTGTATCAAAAGTCATTCCCACCACAGGCTTTTTATTTGCTTTGCACTTATCTGCTATATTAGGAGAAGGTGTTGTCCGTGGTGTGCTTGGTTCCTCAACGTGGGCTACAACTCCAGCATCAACGTCCATGATGGTCAGGACGACATCATCCGTGGCGGAATGAACGGCGACTGCATGTTAACGACGACATTAGCAATGATCGTAGTCAAGGTGAAAGTGAAGGTAAAAGTTTTGTACGAGAAACGAACCTGCGTCAGGGACGTGTGTTCCTGAGATCATGGGCTCCATTGCGGCGGTGTTTGTTGTCACCATTGGGACGTCGTTCGTGGCCAACGTCGGAGCCGATCTCGTGGGCAGCATTAGGGCGGCGTTCGTGGCCAACATCGGAGTGGAGTTCGTGGGCACCATCCTAGCAGACGCGTCCGCCGGCGGCCGATTACGAGGACCGGACAGCATACCAGAGTGCGGCGGGGTGGAGTCGTTCATCGTCACCGCGCCGGCCGTCGAGCGGGGATCCTTCATCTTCACGGTGGAGGCTGGCGGCCGGGGCTCCATCATCACAGTCGCGAGGTCCCGGCGGCATCGGTCGCGAGGTCGAGGCGGCGGCGGTCGCGAGGTGTGAGCGGTGGGCGAGGCTCCGGGCGAGACAGCTCTGGTCGCGACTCCACCGGGCGGCTCCTCCACCGGGCGGCGCGCGCGACGGAGGGAGTCGAGGCGGCGTCCTCACGCGAGACAGAGGGAGTGGAGGTGGCGTCTGTTCGCGTGCCCTAGCGATCAATCGATCGCGTGACGGAGCAGAGACGGACTCGATCGTGAGCCAGACGGAGGGAGGGGCTAGATGGAAAAAACAAAAATGAGTTGTTGGCTGGCGGGTGCTATTTTGTAAAAAGAGCCCACCTCTCTATACAGCCATCGGATGACGATCCTAGGATCCAGATCGTTAGTTTACAAGTTTGCACGGGATGCCTAGTTTGCATAGGATCCGTTGCCATGCAAGCCGGTTCCTTACATGTCCCAACGTCTTGGCAATTTCTATCTACTCGGAGTTGAGGTCATTGTTCGTCTGAAGAGAACTTTTTGTGCTTCTTCAGTAAACACTTGCATTTACAAATGAATACTATTTGCACTAAAATTTGGACTGGCAGAAGCGCAAGCATGTTTTGACAGATGAAGGACTGCCAGAGTCACCCTGTACTAAAGTGGTTTGATTTTGGGGAATCGGCTAAATCAGAACAGATCGGTAAAACCGGAATCAGCTATTTCATGGAAATGTGTGGACTACATCGGTTCCAAATTCGGTTACATGGATTTGCGTCAACGGCACGGGACTCTATAGCATGGAATAGTAGAGCCCAAGTTATCTAGATTAATCTATGTTTTAGATTATTTTCCTTATTTACAAGTCGTATTAGAATAGGACTTGGTCAAGCCCAGGGTATTTCCTTATAAACAATCTCACATTCAATACAACACAAACCTTCGGCCTCAGTGCCATCAAACCCTTAGTTTCTTAGGATCTCGGCGTATTTGCATCAGGCTTGGCTGGTTCGACCTCTCGCTTGCTCTGTAAGTATCGTTATGAAGCTTTTGCTTGTGCTAGATCGGGCCGGTTCGACCTCCTTTTGATGCATCTGCAAAGGTGACTATTGTTCGTGCTAGATTGGGCCGGTTCGACCTCCTTTCAATGCATTAGCAATGGTTGAGGGGTTTCGTGTTTACGCTAGGTTTGGCCGGTTCGACCTCTTACTTAGTATCGCGCGTGCCAACAGTTTATGTTGACGCTTAACAGGGCCGGTTCGACCTCCTGTCGTATGAGTTAGCATAGGCTAGTTATTGGCTCTGCTAAATGTGGCAATCTAGTAGATTCATCAAGTTATCTTTGCTAGTTATCGGCTCTGCTAGATGTGGCAATCTAGTAGATTCATTAAGTTATCTTCACTAGTTATCGGCTCTGCTAGATTTGGCAATCTAGTAGATTCATCAAGTTATCATTGCTAGTTATCGGCTTTACTTGGTTTGGCATCCTAGTAGATTCATCAAGTTACCAATGTTGTTAGATCTATTTGTTTATCTTATTGTAAACAACATCTTTGCCCGATCAAGATTGGCAGACTTGGCTTACATCTTTCTAGATCCGATTGTCATCAATGCTTTAACTGTTTAGATCTATGATGTTGATGATCGATCTCATGCTTACATTAGCCAGGTCTTATCAATCTTTGTTCGTAACGTGTGCGCGTTCTAGGGTATAGGTAGCTTTGTAATTTATTTGTAAAGTTAGCTATGCACCTAGTTCGTTCTCACGTTGAGATCGGTTAATTTAGCCGATTCTCCAGAGCCCCACCCATATCATTGTTTGCATCAGTGTGTCTAGATCTAGTTAGTTTATTAAGCTTGCTTGGACGAGACTTGGCCCAATGATTACTTAGTCAACGGGTTTCAAATTCACGGGATTAGTAGACTTACTAGATTTATTCATGCTAATGTACACGTGTAGGATTTTTTTTCATAACCGTATCGAATAGACTGAATCGGCTAACGGCTTTGTGTTTCCTTTGCGTATTTAAATAGCCAATTCAGTACATTCTTTTCTCTTTTAGCATATATCATGTCTAGATTCTATTCTGCGATTGCTCATCCGTTTATGACATGATTATTTGCTTTATTTAATGCATGATTATTTATCAAGTCATTATTTTACATGCATGATGGATCTTGACTCTCTAGTCACTGTCCTAATCAAATCGGCTATTTAGCCATACACTTGGAACTGTCTGGAATCAAGCCGGCAGGTTCCATAATTTGACTATTCTTTTCCTCCTTGTCAATTGCAGGGTCAAATTGACTGGCACGCCTTGACATCGACCGGATCAACAGCTGGAGATAACCGCGGGGACTGAGGAGACGCGCGCCTTGGTCTGTCTGGTTTGCGAGAGTACACGTCGGTGGTGAATTTTATCACCGACACTCTTTTTGGCACGCCCGGTGGGACCACAATCATCAATAATGGCTCCAAATTTAGCTGAGTTCGACGTCGACAACATCCTGAACGTCAAACTAGACAAGCTTGATGAGGAACAGAGAGAAACAATCAAGACAGCCACTGAATAGTTGGCACAGAAGTGCTTGTTGTGCTTTGGAAGAGTTTGTGGAGGCAAAGTCGTCCTGAAGCAACAAATACCCAGAATCTTGATGGCGGAGAGATCATTTGCGGGAGATGATGCGGACAAGCCGGCTCTTATTGGTGGAGTTTGACAAGATCATACATGAAGCCATCTCAAGTCACCAAGCATATTTTCTGAATACGTTCAGAAATATCATGAAGGAAGCATTGGTGGGTTTTCCCATTGACCAGTTTGGGCCTACTTATTTCAATCTGAAGGATTCAGCTACTGGTGATGGTACACAAGATTCTACCAAGGCCAGCATGGGATCAAGTGCCAATGGAGGAGCAAGTGGCAGTGCAGTTCCTAATGCACATCAGCCGAAGGGTGGTCCGTCGCCCAACTTTGGTACAACGTCAGACGTACCACCTTCGGCTCAAAAAATAGCTCCTACAGTTGATCGAATCAGAAGAAGTGTTGACTTTCATGTCAACCGAGCTATGAGAGGAGGCGACCAAGAAAGAGATGGTGAGCCACTAGCAGGCTTTGCCAATGTATCAAGCTACAACCATTGGGGCATGACTCCCTGCCCGAACCTCAGAGGATCTGCTGATCCTGGCGATCAACTAGTCAAGAAGCTTGCTGAAGTGATGGAGAAAGAATTCGGCATGAAGAGGAGCCACTCTAGATCATACAGCATGCCATATCCTGAGTGGTTCAATCATATGGAGCTGCCACGCAATTATAGGATTCCAGAATTTTCTAAATTCACTGGAGAAGATAGCACCAGCACGATGGAGCATATCAGCAGATATCTAGCTCAGTTAGTTGATGCTTCAACCGAGGAGGTGCACAGGATCAGATTCTTTGCTCTGTCATTGTCAGGACCTGCCTTCACGTGGTATTCATCTCTGCCCCGCAATTCTATTAATACTTGGGATGACCTGGAAGGCAAGTTCCATGCATACTTCGATAATGGGACGGCAGAAAAGGACATTGATGATTTGGCCAGCGTCAAAATGAAGGTCAATGAATCAGGCTGTGACTACCTTCAGAGATTTAGGTAGATGAAGAACTTATGCTTCGCTGTTGACTTGTCTGACCGCCAGTTGGTGAAATTGGCGATTAAAGGAATGCAGCCATATCTAAAGGAGAAACTTGTTGGCTCAAACTTCGATAACCTTGGAGAGCTTGCACACAGGATGTCTGCGGTTTCTAAGTATGTACAACCACCACACCAGTAGGGGTGATTTTAGAAAGCAACAAATGTGGCTGGTTATTACAGGGACCTAATGTATGATTCAGATCAGGAGGGTGAAGACGTTGATGCCATCGAGTGGAACCTCAAGAAAGAATGTGTCATAGATCATCCTTGGGGCAGAGCACAAGAGAAGTTTGATTTTGACATCACCAAGGCTGACAAGATTTTTGACTATCTGCTGGACACAGGCTTGATCAAAGTTTTGCATGAGCCACTCGGTCGAGGAGAGGAAAGGGAAGAAATATTGCAAGTCTCATAATTCCACCACCCACTCCACCAATGAGTGCATTGTGTTCAGAGGACAGATCCAGAAAGCCATTGAAGCCGGAAGCGACTTTTAGGCTATCCGCACTCATGGAACTCTATTTTCTTCCTCTATAAGGAATATTCCGTCCTAGTCATCAAGATTCTCTCCTCTATATCATTTTTCCCCGCACTCATCCAACCTCAATACCAAACTCTATCCACTATGCGGACCCACTTATCAGATTATTTTATTCTCTCCCCCCTCTCTCTCTCTCTCTCTCCTCTATCCCCATCCTCTCTCTCGTCTGGCATGGAGTACTACTTCCCGGCGGCGTCCCCATCGTCCCTCTCGCCTGGGATAGGAGGATGAACTGGGCAAGCTTGCGCGCGATGCCGCAGCGGTGGCGGAGCTCGCGCGGCCGGCGACGCCCGCGTGCTCGCGCCCTACGTCCTCGTGCCCGCGGCGGCCCACTGGCTTCCCTTGTGCCCGCGGCGGCCATGGCATGGCGAGGCGTCCATGGCCATGGCGGCGCGCGACGCATCCGGCCACGGCGACCCCTCCCTGTGCACGCCGGCGAGCCGCCCCCTCCCCTGTGGGCACGGCGGTGCTCCGGCATGCGGTGCTCCGGGCGAGGCCCGTCGTGGTGAGTGGCGGGCGGGCGGCCCTCCGCCCAGACCGAGGCGCGGGCCCTCTGCCCCGGCCATGGCACGCGAACGCGAGCTCGGCGCCCCGGCCATGGCACGCGGACGCGAGCGCGGCCCCTGACCATGGCGCCCCGGCCTAGCTTCTTCTCCCCTCCACCGAGCGGCGGCCTCGCACCTAGCCGCAAGCTCCGGTCGAAGCTCGGCCATGGCGGCGCCGTGCGATGCGCTCGCCGGCGGTGCTCCTTGAGCGGCGGGCGGGGCGATCTTCCCCCCCCCCCCCGTCCATGGCGGATGGGCGCGAGGTCGAGCTCGCCAGCGCTCATGGCGGCCCTCTTCCTCCCCGCGTGGCTCCTCCTCCTCCTCCTCCTGTTGCGAGCTCGGCCGCGAGCTCTGCCGCCGGCCGCGAAGCCACGGGCGCGAGCTCGGCCCTCCCTCCCCGCGTGGCAGGCGGGCGCGTCTCTGGGGCCGGCGGCTCCGGAGTAGGGCCGTGGCGTTGCCGGAGCTCCTCCCCGTCGGGTCTCGCCTCCCTCCTTCCCGGCGGGGGGAGCTCCTCCCGGCGGAGCCCCACCATCCCCTTCCTGCTTCCTCCTCTCTCCACTTCCGCCCCCCATCCTACGGCGGTCGGATTCGGTGGATGGGCGCGGCCGGCGGGCAAGCAGCGGCTGGAGAAGGAGCGCCGCCTTCCTGCTCTCCGGTGCCCCCTTCTTCTTCGACGGCGCGAGCTCTCCGGCGGCGAGCATCGAGCAGCGGCTGGAGAAGGAACGCCGCCTTCGTTCTCCCTCCCTCTCTTCCTTCTCTCTCCTCTGGGCCCCGCAGCGGCTTTGCGTTCACGCCGTACGAACGCAAAGGGCAGCGGACGAGGCTCCAAACGCAATGGTTGAGGAAGATTTGCAGTCTCCCGCTGTAGCGGTTGAGTAACGCAAAAGGCTTTTGCGTAGCCTTTTGCGGCTCCCGCTGCAGCTCGTCTTAATACTGGCAAGTTGAAGGTTGATTAGCATCCTTTCGGAGCTGCAATGGCTAATGCAGTGCTTCCTAAAGGAGGAACCAGAGTGCTAACCTCTGCTAGGGCCAAAGAGTCGGGGTCAGTAGACAGCAGATTGCAGCTCACAGATGAAGAATATCGGGAAATCAAGAGGAAGCGTGAGAAGCAAAATAGCCGATCTGACACACCTGAGTCATCTGCATCGGCTGAAAGAAGACCCCGTATCACGTCTCGCATCCTTCTCAATAAATGGCAAAGGGAGAAGGAGAAGAATCAAAGGAGACGATTTGAAGAGCATGAACGTGTGAGAAGGCTTGAAGAAGAGCAGCATGAAAGGGAACAAGTTGAAGCGCATTGGAATTGTCCTTTCTTCAAGCATTGCTGGAACGAAGGTTTGAGATTACCAACCAAAAGGGATTGCCCTGAATGCAGTGATCGATACAGAGGGTATTGACAATCACAAACCAACCGCCGATATGTTCATGAAAGACTTGGACAGCCTATAGAGGATCGGCGCATTAATAAATGCAGTATCCATGATCGATGTGATGCTTATGACAAGGAGGAAGAAGAAAAGCAGTATGTCTGGCAAGAGAACCAGTGGTGTCCTAATGGCCTTTCCAAGAGTCAAAAGAGGAGGGTTCAGTGCTTGAGAGAGACTGAAATCCAACTAGAGAAGGCATTAAAGGCTAAGAAGGCTCAGGTGTGAAAAGCCAAACAAGCAGCCGGTGCAAACAAATCGGCTCCTATTGGGATGCAGTGTATTTTACCTTCTGAATTCGAGCATCGAGGATCAAGAAGTTTATTCTAATTTTGATGAATCAGAATATGAAGAACTAGCTGCTTACTTGTCTCTAGCATCCCAAGCAGTGTTTGACAGGCCAGTGCGACATCGTCATTTGAAGGCTTTATATGTCAAGGGCCTAGTTGATGGAAAACCCATGAGCAAGATGCTTGTGGACGGAGGTGCTGCAGTTAACCTTATGCCTTATTCAACATTCAGGAAATTAGGCAAGACTCCTGAAGACTTGATCAGAATGGATATGCAGCTAAGAGATTTCGGTGGAAACGTGTCTGACACTCGGGGGGCAATAAGCGTTGAATTAACCATTGGTAGCAAGACGTTGATCACTACGTTCTTCGTTATTGATGGAAAAGGTTTTATAGTCTGCTTCTCGGGAGAGATTGGATTCATGCCAATTGCGGCATACCTTCGACCATGCATCAACATGTAATTCAGTGGATCGACAACGACATCGAGGTGGTGCCTGCTGATGATTCCATCAACATCTCATCCGTCGACCATGTCTATTGGGATTTAGAAAGCTTCGAGTGCTTTTCTGGAAAAGAGTTTCACGGGGACTTCATCACCATCAATGATGATGGTCAACAGCCGGCTCATGCCGTCGGCTCTGAAAGTATTTTCTAGACAAGGCGTAAGACACGATAGCCGATATGAATTAAGACTGTCATCTTGATAATTCAGAATGCCCGGAGGGCAATTGGCTTATTTTTAGATTCTATAGATGGATTACTAATCAGCATGATGAAGACAAATAACCGATACATTAGTATCGCATTCAATATAAAAGCTAACAGAATGTTGGTAATAGTTGAAGTGATATACATCAACTTTAGAGCAAAAAACAAAAACAGGACACATATGTTTTGAACAGAAGATGAGAATAACTTAAGGCAGACTTGGTTCAAGCATATATTACAGAGTTCATCCACACGTTCAAACGAAAGTTTCTGCAAAAGGGAGACATCACAAAAGCTGCATCAATGTTACATCTCACTAAGGAAGCTTGTTGATGATGTAGTGAGTCGAGGCCAACTGAGCCAAGGCTTCTGCTGCCGCTTCGAACTGCTCGTAGTTGGCGTCGATGGCGTCTGCGATCCGTGGCGACACCTCCAGATTCTGCAGATTCAGACCCGTACGCTCTTGGACGGCGGCGAGGGAGAAGGAGGCACCAGTAATGGCACCTTGGTTGGCCACCTCATGCACCCTGGCAGGGACAGTCTCCAACCTCTGAGCGACGGTCTCTCTAGGAGCATTCACAGAGGCCGCGGCAGTGTTCCCAGCAAGGTGAAGCTCCTCAAAGCGCTGCGTAAGGTCTAAAAGGATCAATGTTAAAATCAATCGATGGAACGGAGCAAGATCAGGAGATTAAAGAGATAATGCACTCACCCACAACACATGCATCGGCAGCGATTTGCCAATTAGTGGCCGTCTCAGCTGCTTTCTGAGCAGAAAGGAGGGCTTTCTGGAAGTCAGCAAGTATGCTCTGCATACGAGCCAACTCCTTGATGGTTTCATCATAGCGGGCCTCCATCTCGTTTCGCTCCCGGTAGATCCGGTCATACAGCACCGCAGAAACCTTGTCGGATCCTGCAGAAGATTCTGACCTAGAAGAGGAACCACCGGATTCCGTCGGAACAGAAGCAGCGGCGGCATTGGACGGACCCTCACCATCCACCCTAGAAGTCGAGAGTCAAAACTCAAAGAACAAGAAAATCGACTGATAGAAGGTGAAGTTACTTAATGCGAGGGCGAACAACGCGATGAGAGATCACTTCCTCCTCTTCCGCCGGCCGCTTGCCGTGGTCCGCCGTGGATGCTACTCTGGAAGGCGGGGTTTTCTTAAAAGGAGAAGAGGTTTCTTTGGTTCAGAAGGCAGGGAAGGTGGAGAGATATATTTGAGCTACAGTGCTTAGCCCGGGGGGCATATATTGGAATAAAATCATCGGCTTGCTATTAATTGCAGCGCTGCAAAGGCAAGTAATCGAGTGGCCGGTCAAATCAGCCCAGACGTACCCTCGAAGGACTCGTCAATATTTTATATTATTGGAGAATCAAGAAAACAAGATCGGGATAACACATCGGCTAAAGCAAAGAAGCCGTCTTAACGGTGTTCAAATCGGAAAAATGGTAGATCGGCTATCCCCAAAGATGAAGCGTTATCGATCAAAGTAGTAAGGTGATACAAGTTGCAGCATACACGAATGCAGCGTTTCACAAGAACTACAAATCAAGGAAGTCTTTTAGTGCATCAGAGGCAGCGATCCTAGCCGAATCAATCTGAGACAGCAAAGTCTTGCTGTTGTCCAAAGACGCAGATAAAGTCTTCAGGTTCCTCCTGATCTGTCTACCCGACTGAAAAGATTCGGCCAGTTCCTTCTTCGTCAGGTTCAAGTCGTTTATGATAGGGGTCAGGGCTGATTCTTTTTGACTGATAGCTATGTTTACTTCATTAAGCTCTTGCTCTAATTTAGCCTTCCGAGATTGAAGAGCAGTGAGATTGGTTTCATGCTCTTCACTGATTTCTGGTGGGTCTCAAAAGAAGAGCTTAAAGTCTTGACAGTAGCTATATTTGAAGTCTTTTCCTCGATAAGGTAGCATGTCGTTGGATGACTTCTTGAGCCTACCTTAAAGTTTCGGCATTAACAGCAGAAATTTTTGAGAGCGGTTGAAAGGGTCGAGATGGCGGACTAGAGGGGGGGGTGAATAGTCCTTTCTAAAACTTATCTCACCGGCTAACCGAAACAAATACGGAATTAAAACTATCGGTCTAGCCAAGACTTCACCCCTCTAACTATCACTCTAGATGCACCTTGTAAAAGATCCTACACAAGTAACCAAAGTGCCAATCTAGCTAGTGCTCTCCTAATCAATTCTAGCTTGCAAGGTCACACAAACCTAAGCAACTAGTACTTTAGCAAACCGGGGAGCACCTACACAATTCTAGTGAGCAAAAGTACAAAGCAAATCCTAAGCTCACTAGATGCTCAAGGACAAGGATACACAAGCCGAACCCAAGAGCGCAATTTACTTAACTACACAAGCTAAGCAAAGCTCTTACTCTACTTCTAGCTACACAAGCAAGAAGGTGCTCAACTAGCTACACAAGCAAAAGAGCACAAGAGCAACTACTCAAGCCAAGTATGAAAGTAGGAATGTAAATACGAGCTTGAGCAAGAGGGGATGCAAACCACCGCAAAGAGTGGACACAAGATGATGATGGCCAATCGCCGGGCGTAGAGACCAATCACCTACAAACAAGCACAAGGAGGTCGAAGCCTCGACAATCACAAATCGACACACGATTTTTCCCCTGGTTCACTTGGTCGCCATCAAGCTACGTCCAGTTGTGGCGATGCACTGACTTGGTGATTGATCTGCCCGCTCAATTTGGCTCACTGCCAAAAACCCCCACCGGGAGCCGCACCTCCAATCCACACAAAACCGGGATCCTCCAAGCCACGCTCAACTAGAGTAGCCAATTCGCGCACCCGCGGGCAAGGCTCAAGAACCCCTAACAAATCCTCCTCTGGAGCACCGCACAATCTCCTTGCGTGCTTCGCCGGAGTCTCTTGCCACCAAGCTGTCTAGGAGGTGGCGACTGTGGGAGGTATAAATCCGGTATACCACCATAGACAGTTCCGGGGCCGCTAGGCAAGATGGCCTAGATCAGACGGAGCCCGGCCCGTTACCAACTGGTGGGTCGGACGACAAGATGAAGCCGTGGTCCGCAACCGACCAGGAGGTGGATCGCGCACAAGGATGGTTGTCCCATAAGTAGACTTAGTCGGTTAGGTTAACAGAGTCCTCCGCGGACACGACATAATGTAACCGACCTCGTTACGTGTACCCTTGGCTGCTCGGCTATATAAAGCGGCCAAGGACCCCCCCTAGAAGGCAGAAGCTATTCTCTGGCATCCTAGACTTAGAGAGCTTAGCATCTGTTCATTGTACTCCGATACTTGATCATATAGCATAACACGAGAAGCAGGACGTAGGGTATTACGCTTCCGAGCGGCCTGAACCTGGGTAAACCTTGTCTCCTCAGTTCGTCTTGTTTCTTGAACGTCCAGATCACGGATCTTAACGTGCCCTTACCGAAATTCTACCACCGTGAGATACCCCGTGGTGGACTGCCGGTTATCCGTAATCGACAGCGGCGCGCCAGGTAGGGGATCGGTGTTTTGATCTCACTGCAATCCAGATGGTTTCCTTCCCCGCTTCCATGAATCTCGAGGCCAGCAGCGCCTTCACCTTCGGATCGGTCACCTGGACCACCAAGATGTCGACGTCCCTCAACTTCACGGGAGCAATCGGGTCAGTTCCAACACCGCCCGCAGGGCAAACGGTCTCAGCATCGCCCACCACGCAGACGGTCCCAGCACCATCTGCAACTCAGCCAGCTTCCGAGCTGTCCGCTGATCAACCGGTCACAGCACCGACCACTTCGCCGCCGATCACAGCATCCGCCGCGCAAGGTTCCTCATCGCCCTCGGCAACAAAGGACACAACAGATCTTCGAGAACTCTTAGATCGACTCCCTCACTACCGAAGGAAGCCGATCGACAACTCAGATCTGATCGAGCTCATTGACCAACAAGGTCACGGGTTGGTTGAAATCACAGAACTGGTCGAAGCCACGCAGGAACTGATCCGCGGGGGCCTAGATTTCTCTGATTTCACACCCGTCCGACCACGTCGGCGAAATTCTGTTCGTCGCAACGACACAGATCTTGTCGTCAACCGTCAGCCTATCATTCGATCGACTGCTTCCAAGGCTGTCGGACCGATTGGAAACTCTCGTTGGTTAGATCCCAACCAGAGTCCTCGCCTGACTCCGACTGAGCAGATCCAGCATAGGGGGAACGTTCCTCCTCTCCCGAGGTTGAACGAATTCATTGACGCACGACGCAACTCCCGAGCACCTCGCCGGCAACAACGCCGAAAGGACCGGAATCCACCGAGCAAGCCTCGTGCAGCAGATCCACCTGCTCCGCCTCATTACGAACCAACCGTTCTATCCTTCGGACTGAACAATGCGGCGGCATCATACGCAAGGGATATCCAGCAGCACTTCGACGCGCTCCTGCTTGAGGATATCATCCCAAGGAGTCCTGCGCACGTGATCGGGATGGTAGAGATTCGAGAGCTAGGGGACGCACCCCAGGGCACTGACCCAGCCACTCCTACCATCTCAGATCTACTCGCTCAGCTGGAGTATTCTCCTGAACGTACTGACTACCTCTCTTCAGGTGACGACTGTCCCATGGACACAGATCGGAACCGAGCCACCGAGGACACTCCGGTCACTTCCGACCACCAGATGGAAACGCCCAGCGATGCGCTGGATTTCCCCAAATACCCTCCTGGCTTCGGGCAGACGGTCTTCATGGCCAGTAATGATGAACCCCCTGCTCCGAATGAAACGGATGCACAAAGGCAAGCAAGGGAAGATCGCAACGCGAGACGTGCCGAGCAGCGCGTTGCCAACCAGGCCCAAGCAGAGCCGCGCCCTAACAAGGGCGCCGGACCATGACGCCGAACCTGGCGCCGCAACCTAAACTCCGAATTTGACGGGGCTAATGACGCAGCTGTCCACGAGACGCCCACGGCTAACATCGCCGTCGCTATGGAGAAATTGAAGCAACTCCCTCCCGAAACTCCTGGACTCAACGAGATCCTGGGGTTCCTCGCAGCAGCCGAAGACCAAGTGAACGAACTCCGTTCCATGGGCTCGATGGCTAGCTCTTACCGATCTCGTCGTTCCTGGCAGAACCGAAATAGGCGAGAGCTGCGAGTCGAAAGCGGAGGAGACAACTCGTCCAACAATGGCAGACACAGTTACGAGGACGAAGAAGACTACGGACACTATGACGATCTCGTCGAGCACCGAGGCAAGGCTTCGAGACGCGAGCGTCCGCAGAACAACCGTCGACGCCCCAACCGCCAGCGCGGGATCAACCAGGGCCGACGTGAAGACGAAGTAGTCCAACCCGAGCACCGAGACCTCCGAGAACAAATCGATGAGCGCCTCTGGGCCCGCAGAAATCTCGGTGGCATCCCGCCCTTCTCCGAGGAACTTAAGGCCATCATATGGCCCAAAAACTTTCATACCTCAGAGATCAGGACATACGACGGCAAGGCAGATCCTGGACACTGGATCATGCTCTACGAAGTCGCTGTCCCAGCAGCAGGGGCGACGAGTACGTCATGGCAAATTACCTCCCCGTCGTGCTCGACAACACAGTCACCTCGTGGCTACTCCGGCAACGTCCTGGATCAATCCATAGCTGGGCGCAGCTCCGCCAGATTTTCATCGACCACTTTAAGTCTACTTGCGTCCAACCGGGGACCAAGTAGGCACTAAAGCAGGTCCGTCTTCGCCCAAGAGAGTCCCTGCGACAGTACACTCGACGCTTCTCAGATGCGTGGAACCGTGTCCCGAAAATCTCTCCAGAGACCGCCATCAAAGCATTCATCGACGGCCTGGCCCAACCACGCGGCCAAGACCTCCAAAAGGCTCTCCTACTCAGACAGCCGAAAACCATGCAGGAAGTCATCAGCATCGCGCATGACTACGCGCTCTTGGACGATGGCCTAAATCAAGGTGACGATGGCCCATCAAACCGCAATAACCGTCGAGATGATGATATCGACGACGAAAGCGACGCCGACCGACCACCGCGTCGACAGAACGAGCGCCGCAACAACCAGTGCTTCAACCACGGACCTGGTCCCCGTGACGGAGAACGTAATTTCAGACGCCGGGGACAAGATGGCTATGGTGGTGGCAAGCGCCACCGAAACCGCAATGACGATACCGTCAACGCGGTCAAAGGACAAAAGCCAGTGGGGACAAAGTACTCGATAAGATCCTTGTTGACGGTCGTTAAGTGCCAATTTTTACCGTCAACTAAACATGAGAAAGGACTAAAATATGTTCACCAACTAGATATACGGGTTATCTTGTGACAATTCCACGAGTTTTGGTGAATGTCTTTTTCAGGGGTGTCGGTGAAAATACCCAAGGAAGGCCCACATGTCAGGATTACATAGAGATAATCGGGAACCGGTGAAAATTCTGTAATCTGGAAGGTTCGAGAAGGCTCTGGACCAAACGGGAGCCCGAACGGGCTCAGTGGTGGGTCGGCCGACTCCCTCCTTGGGTCGGCCGACTGCCCACCTCCACCAATCAGGTGGAGGCTCGCGGATCCTGCCTCCACCGACCTTGAGGAGCAATAATTATCGTCCGTTTAGGTCGGTTTGATCCGAGGGCTGTGGTGCATCCTAGAGGGCTATATAAGGAGGCCCTCCCCCTAGGGTTTGGCATCATTATTCTTCTACAGATCATAATCTAGGGTTTCATCCTCCATCCAAGTAGAAGAGGGTCCCTCTAGTTCATCTAGTTCTAGTCTAGTTCATCTAGTTCTAGTTCTAGTTCGTCTAGTTGTATCTAGAAAATAGAGAGAGAGAAGAGGAGAGAGCAGAGGAGGAGCCGGGTCTGTCGGATCTTCCTCAACATTGTACTTTTGCAGCATCTAGTTCGTCTTCCGGCTACTCTCTCTCCGGGTTCATCAATTCTTAATT
The DNA here is from genome assembly GCA_018135685.1 of Themeda triandra. Taxonomy (NCBI): domain Eukaryota; kingdom Viridiplantae; phylum Streptophyta; class Magnoliopsida; order Poales; family Poaceae; genus Themeda; species Themeda triandra. Next base: position 153,893 of record JAENPR010000982.1, on the reverse strand, counting down.
CCCGAGTTCTTTATTTACTTTCGGCATTTACTTTCAAGTTATTTATTGGATTCCCGCTTGCATCAAGTGCTCTAGTCTTTGCAACGCTAGAGTAGTAATTAATAGATTAGGCGTGGTGCTTAGTCCGGTGATTACTGGAATTGCACCCAATCCTACGGATTGTTGTGGTAGCCCTAGGGTAGTGACAGCCCTAACGGCCGACGTATTCCACCTCGTTCGGATTGGTGTCTGTAGGACCGTAGTCAGACCTTCCTAGCCCCATTCTCATCCATTTCTGTGGCTAGTGCTCTGATGTCCCGAAATAAGTAGTCTTGAAGTAACCTTGATTCATAGATCAATTAGAGAACTCATAGGAAAACACTTTCTATCTCTCCATATAAACATATAGTTATCCTTGGGCGATCTTGAACCTTAATTAGTACACTTCACGTTCCCCGTGGAAAATCGATACCTTGGAATACTCCCGGGTGAAAGCTACATCGGTATCCGTGCGCTTGCGGATTATTCGTGTGCGTTTAAAATACCCAACAAGCTTTAAAGCGCGCCGTTGCGGGGAACGGTAGCCGTGCTAGTTTCGAGCCAAGTCGTCCGTGTATCCTTTTTATTTTCCTTTTACCACCTTTCTCATCTCACCACATGGATTCCACACCTATTCATAAATTCTCCACACCAAGGGCTGAGTTCTTAGAGCCACCACAATCATCAAAGCCAATTACAGCTTCCAGCTATGAACTCCGTCCTGGCTTTATAGCCATGGTTCGGGATCAACCCTTCTCTCGGCCTAAAGATGAAGACCCTTACAACCATCTTAGGGAATTTGAGCTATTGTGTTCTTGCCTAACAATTGCGGCATGACACAAGAGACCCTTAAATGGAAATTATTTCCGTTCTCCCTTTCGGGTAGAGCAAAACAGTGGTATGCTCATTCTGTAAGAGGTGTAGATGGAAATTGGGAAGAACTTCAAGAAAAATTTTGTCATGCTTTCTTCCCTCTTTCTAAAAGGGCAATCATCCGTAGAGAAATTCTTGACTTCAAACAAAAAGAGAAGGAGACACTAGGAGCAGCTTGGGCTAGATTCATGAGCCTTACTATATCTTGTCCAACCCATTCCTTGCCTGAAAACGTCCTTTTAGAACACTTTTATCTAGGACTTAACAAGGAAGCTGCTCTACATCTCGACACCTCTTCCGGAGGTTCATTCTCGCACAAAAGCATAGATGAGGGGAAGGCCATTCTTGAGAAAATTCTTGAGAACACCCCTTATACTGGTATTTTTGATGAGTTTCCCGAAGAAGAAAAAGAAATCGAGCCCATCCCCGAACCAAAAGAGGAGAAACCCACAACTGAATTAGATATTCCAATAGACTCTTCTAAAAATTTGGTTGTTGAAAAACCTCCTATTAAGGGAAAGCAAGCTCCTAGAGGATGATGAACCATCTCCTTTAGAGCTTCCCTTTGAATTCGAGGAAGATCTCTTTGAAGATTATGGAAATGCCTCAAATTTTTCAATCCAAGTGAGACCTCGAGCAAAACCACTCCATCTAATCCACGAAAGAATTGATGGCCATAGAACATATTCAAAGCCTTTCGGCGATCATGAGTTATGAATGGCTAACGAAGCGCGAGATGTCCCCCGAGGTAGCTCGAATCATCTCTCCTTCAACCATTCTTCGTGCGGCCGATTAGAAGATCTGCTAGGAAGGTCCACTACAATCCTTCGTCGGGATAAATATTATTTCAAAAGAGTTAGCTAGAACTCTTTATCCCGACACATCCTTAACCCCATCTCAAAAACTTCTACAAGATCCATCGGGATTTATTTTAGAAAGTCATGGGGTGCGAGGACCGTTCCCATTAGAATCAAGAACTCGGGATATGTCTAGATTTTCACATTTTTGACATCCCGAGAGATTCCTCTATTGATTGGCGAGACCAATCATGAGACTACTACTGAGGAACAACCATTACGAGGTCAATTAGACTTCAAGGTTGGGAATTCCACTATTGTTGTTCCTCTTGATCGATCAATTAACACAATAGTGGAACCCAAACCCGAACCGAGACCCTATTGAGGAGGTCTTAATGGTGTCTCAAGAGGAGATGACTCAACCATTCTTCGATGTAGAACACTTTGTTCAAGAAGAAGATGAGTCGCGCCCATTGAGCTAGACATAAATGAACAACCTCCACCTCCTACGATAGAGCTAAAACCTCTTCCTCCCGGCCTTAAATATGTCTTTCTTCACAACAACCCAAACACTCCGGTAATCATCGGCGACAAGCTTTCGAATATGAAGCACAACAACTTGTCACTTGTCCTTGAAAGACATAGATCGCTTTTGGCTACTCACTCGAAGACCTCACGGGCATTAGTCCCGCTCTTTGCACGCATCGTATCCCCACCGATCCCAATTGTACACCCTCTAGGGAGCCACAGCGTAGACTTAACAACGCTATGCGAGAGGTTGTTAAGAAAGAGGTCCTTAAACTCCTACATGCTGGGATTATTTATCCCGTGCCACATAGCGAGTGGGTTAGTCCTGTCCAAGTAGTGCCAAAGAAAGGAGGAATGACAGTTGTTGAGAATGAGAAGAATGAACTCATCCCTCAACGATTAGTCACCGGGTGGCGTATGTGCATTGATTATAGAAAACTCAACAAGGCTACAAAGAAAGATCACTTCCCGTTACCCTTCATTGATGAAATCTTTGAACGGCTTGCAAATCACTCTTTCTATTGTTTCCTTGATGGTTATTCTGGATATCACCAAATCCCATCCACCCGAGATGACCAAAATAAGACAACTTTCACATGCCCGTATGGAACTTTTGCATACCGACGAATGTCGTTTGGGTTGTGCAATGCTCCAGCTTCTTTCCAACGGTGCATGATGTCTATTTTCGTGACATGATCGAGAAAATCATGGAAGTGTTCATGGATGATTTTACCATCTATGGCAAAACCTTTGATCATTGTCTCGGAGAATCTAGACAAAGTCTTACAGCGATGTGAAGAAAAGCACTTAGTCCTAAACTGGGAAAAATGCCATTTTATGGTTCAGGAAGGAATAGTGTTAGGACATAAAGTGTCGGAACGTGGGATAGAAGTGGATAGAGCAAAGATTGAAGTTATTGAAAAACTTCCACCTCCCATAAATGTGAAAGGAATCCGTAGCTTCTTGGGACATGCGGGGTTCTATAGGCGATTTATAAAGAATTTCTCTCAAATCGCTAGACCCTTGACTAGTCTCCTAGCTAAGGATGCACCTTTCATCTTTGATGATGAGTGTCATGACTCTTTTGAAATCCTCAAAGAAGCACTCATCTCAGCTCCAATCATCCAACCACCTGATTGGGAGCTTCCTTTTGAGAGCATGTGTGATGCTAGCGACTTTGCGGTTGGTGCCATTTTAGGCCAGACCAAGGATAAGAAATATCCTACGCTAGCAAAACCTTGTCCGGACCACAACTCAATTATGCTACAACTGAAAAAGAGCTATTAGCTGTTGTCTTTGCTATAGATAAGTTTAGATCTTACTTAGTAGGGGCAAAGGTAATTGTCTATTCGGATCATGCTGCTCTTAAGTACCTCCTCACTAAGAAAGATGCTAAGCCTCGGCTAATACGATGGATTCTTCTACTCCAAGAGTTTGACTTAGAAATCCGAGATAGAAAGGGAGTAGAAAATTCGTAGCCGACCACTTGTCTAGGCTTCGGTATAAGGAAACACATGAGCTTCCCATCAATGACTACCTAAGGGATGACACCCTACTCAAAATTCAAGACTCGATCCATGGTACGCGACATCGTAAACTTTATAGTGAAAGGCTATGTCCCACCCGGTGCAAACAAAAGAAATTGGTACATGATAGCCGTTTTCACTATTGGGATGAGCCTTACCTTTTTCGAGTCTGCGCCGACGGATTGTTGAGGAGATGTGTCCCTATGGCCGAGGCTATTCAAATTATGGATAGATGCCATTCCTCGCCATATGGAGGACACTATGGAGCATTCCGGACCCATGCCAAGATCTGCAAAGTGGCTTCTTCGGCCAACGATGTATGAAGATACAAAGGAGTTTGTTAGGAGATGCCACCGATGTCAAAAACATGGGAATATTAACTCACGAAATGCAATGCCTCTCACAAACAATCTCCAAGTTGAACTCTTTGATGTTTGGGGCATTGATTTCATGGGGCCATTCCCTATGTCTCGGGAATTGTGAATACATTTTAGTAGCGGTGGACTATGTGTCCAAATGGGTAGAAGCATTGCCCTGTCGTAAAGCTGATTCAAAACATGCCAAGAGAATGTTCCATGAAGTAATCTTTCCTCGCTTTGGTACACCCCGGATAGTCATAAGCGATGGAGGTTCCCACTTCATTGATAGACACTTCCGGAAGTACTTAGCGAGATCATGGAATTCGTCACAATGTCGCAACGGCATACCATCCTCGAGACTAGCGGTCAAGCGAAACATCCAATAAACAAATCAAGAATATTCGCAAAAGACCGTAGATGAAATGGGTAAGGGATGGAAGGACAAACTCCATGATGCACTTTGGGCTTATCGAACCGCATACAAAACACCCATAGGCATGTCACCGTATCAACTCGTATATGGAAAGACATGTCATCTCACTGTAGAATTAGAGTTCAAAGCCCATTGGGCAATCAAGAAATGGAACATGGATCTCCACCTAGCTAGCAAGAATCGTCGATGCGGCTATCCGAGCTAGAAGAGTGGAGAGAAAAGGCCTATCATAGTTCTAAGATCTATAAAGACAAACAAAAAGGTGGCACGATAAGAGAATCAAGCACAAGGAGTTTAAGCCTGGAGACAAGGTTCTACTATTCAATTCTAGAGTTAAACTCTTTGGACATGGAAAGTTGCGAAGTAAGTGGGATGGACCATACAAAGTCATTGACACTTCAACCCACGGGGCCATTACCATCCAAGACGATGTAGGAAACACTTCTAAAGTAAACGGCCAACGATTGAAAGTGTATCTTGAGCCACAAATCAACACGGTTGAGGAACTCGATGTTATTGAGTTCATAGAATTCCCACATTAAAACTCAATCAACCAAAGCTCTAGACAACTAATGCTCGATTACCTAACCCTTAATATGCTCCACGAGTTTTGTTGTCTATGTGAGTTCTCGGGATTTGCTAAGTTTGAGAAGAGTGAGACCTACATCAATCCCAAGAGTGAGAGATTATGCCAACATCCGGCTTGGGGGAGAGCATCTCCCGTGTATCTAGCTAAGTATTTCTTATTACTTTCTTATATATTTTAAAATTTGCTTTCTTTATATATTTAGTCTTGTGTAACGTTTAAGTTTGTTAAATAAAAGGAGAGTGTACAAGATTTTGCTTGCCAAATAAATCCCTAGAATAAACTTTTTGGAAGTGATGATTAGTTGCTCTGTAGTAATTCCTTTCAAGTGCCTCGTTTTCAACCTAGAACTCTCCCAAGTTTTGGACAAACTGTTTTGATCTAAGATTTGCTCGAACCTAAAACTTGTGGGTAGCGAATGCTTGATCTAAGTCTAGGTAGTTGACGGGTATGATATGGGAAGGTCTCGAGCTTTCTTGTTTATCTTGTTCTAAGTGATACTAGAGTTCTGGAGAATTTATCTTTTGAAAATTCAAAATGCTGCATGATGAGTTCCTGTATGACGAGAGTTTGAATTCCTACCACATCCATATATACATGCTTGCTAGACTAGGAAGTCCACTTATACTTACTTATGCTTTGAGTGTGGTCGATTGTGTTGACCCTTAGAAACTCGTCATACAGTTAAAGTCAAGATCACACACACGTACATCATGCACCCCTCGCTACTTCATCCCTGGAAGTACGCGCCACCATATTCATCCATTTAGACACATCCTAAAATTGTTCTACTCCTACACTGGGAGTGAGCATCAAAAATATCCCTTCATCCATTGCTAGCCCTTTTGTTATCGAATAAAGCTCCAAGTATGTGTTTGCTGCTACATCCGTCAATGTTTCCAAAGAAGAGATCCCGGTGCTTCATAAAAAAAAAAAAAAAAAAAAAAAAAAAAAAAAGAGAAAAAAAAAGAGAAAGAAGAAGAAAAAAAAAAAAGAAAGAATAGCAAGAGAACAGAATGTCCCAACATAGAGAGATTTCCAGCAGTCCAAGTTCTCCCAAATTCTTCATAGTTCAAGGGAGGTATGAATTTCTGCAAGGAGCAAAAGTAGAAGTTAGATGTTGACCTTTATCATCCCTTTTCTCCCTTTATTTCATCTTATATCTATCATCGCCATTTTTCACTACCATCATATATCCACTTAACCAATATATAGGGCCACACACATGCACATCTTGATTTGATTGTATGTCCAGTTTCTTCGGATCCATGGTTTGACTATGCAACATATGTATAAGCTCCCACCTACAAACTCCACATAAGCCTATTAGAGGTAGGGTGAGAGAGTGAAGGCGCAATGTTACTCTGCCTTATGCAAAAAATACCACATATCTTTTGAGAAGAGAGAAGGCATACAACATTAATGCCTTAGTGAGGATCCGAAATACCACATATGAGAAACTTGAAAGGTTCATACAAGGAACTCGAGTTTTATTTCATAACTTTGCAAAAACTCTAGAATAATAGTTGATCAAAGATCGAGAAACATGGCGCTTGACTTGACCGTTCTATCTTTCAACTACTCAAGACCCAAGTGAAGGTTACAAGCCCCATGGTGGAAGGTAATATGGGTAAGTTTGAAGTCAGAATAGTCCACTCTAATCCGGAAGAGAGTTCTTGTTTGAACGCATGTGTACTTTTGAGGCGTGAAAGCATTGTAGCAACTCCTGATCCACACTGAGTTTATCTTTGCTCAGGGACGAGCAAAAGGTAAGCTTGGGGGAGTTGTTGACGGTCGTTAAGTGCCAATTTTTACCGTCAACTAAACATGAGAAAGGACTAAAATATGTTCACCAACTAGATATAGGGGTTATACTTGATGGAATTCCACGAGTTTTGGTGAATGTCTTTTACTCGGGGTGTCACCGAAAATACCCAAGGAAGGCCCACATGTCGGGATTACATAGAGATAATCGGGAACCGGTGAAAATTCTATAATCTGGAAGGTTCGAGAAGGCTCGGACCAAACGGGAGCCCGAACGGGCTCGGTGGTGGGTCGGCCGACTCCCTCCTTGGGTCGGCCGATCGCCCACCTCCACCAATCGGAGGGAGGCTCGCGGATCTGCCTCCACCGACCTTGAGGAGCAATAATTATCGTCCGTTTAGGTCGGTTTGATCCGAGGGCTGTGGTGCATCCTAGAGGGCTATATAAGGAGGCCCTCCCCTAGGGTTTGGCATCATTATTCTTCTACGAGATCAAAAGCTAGGGTTTCATCCTCCATCCAAGTAGAAGAAGGTCCCTCTAGTTCATCTAGATCTAGCTCTAGTTCATCTAGTTCTAGTTCTAGTTCATCTAGTTGTATCTAGAAAATAGAGAGAGAGAAGAGGAGAGAGCGGAGGAGGAGCCGGGTCTGTCGGATCTTCCTCAACATTGTACTTTTGCAGCATCTAGTTCGTCTTCCAGCTACTCTCCAGGTTCATCAATTCTTAATTCCTGAGTTCTTTATTTACTTTCAGCATTTACTTTCAAGTTATTTATTGGATTCCCGCTTGCATCAAGTGCTCTAGTCTTTGCAACGCTAGAGTAGTAATTAATAGATTAGGCGTGGTGCTTAGTCTGGTGATTACCTGGAATTGCACCCAATCCTACGGATTGTTGTGGTAGCCCTAGGGTAGTGACAGCCCTAACGGCCGACGTATTCCACCTCGTTCGGATTGGTGTCTGTAGGACCGTAGTCAGACCTTCCTAGCCCCATTCTCATCCATTTCTGTGGCTAGTGCTCTGATGTCCCGAAATAAGTAGTCTTGAAGTAACCTTGATTCATAGATCAATTAGAGAACTCATAGGAAAACACTTTCTATCTCTCCATATAAACATATAGTTATCCTTGGGCGATCTTGAACCTTAATTAGTACACTTCACGTTCCCCGTGGAAAATCGATACCTTGGAATACTCCCTAGGGTGAAAGCTACATCGGTATCCGTGCGCTTGCGGATTATTCTGTGTGCGTTTAAAATACCCAACAATCCTTTCCCAGGACTGCCCTCGGCATCCCGGCAAAGGTCACACCATGGGTGAGTGCCGAGTCCTAACAGACGCACTTATCAAGTCTACTACCAACAAGAGGCCTTGCCCCAACCCTAAAGCCAAAAACAAGCCCGCCGACCAGCTAGAAGAGGAAGACGAACCACAGGATGTCAACCCTCGTCATGCTTTCAGAGAACCTGAGAGGAATGTCACCGCTGTGATCTTTGGCAGCAAGGTTGGGCTCGAAACCAATCGCGACAGAAAGTTGCTAACTCGCGCCATCATCGCGATGCAGGAACCTGACAACCTCGTTGCCAATGTCAAGCTACCAGCGTGGTCTGAGCAGCCCGTATCTTTCAGCCGCAAAGATATGTGGGTGCGCATCCCAGACGCCGGACGTTTTCCACTGGTCCTTGACCCAGTGATTAATGGCATCCGCTTCGAGAAGGTGCTCGTCGACGGCGGCAGTGCCCTGAACATCCTGTTCTACCCAGCCTTCAAGGAGCGCCTAAAAAACTGCAGCCGTACGACACGCCTTTCTGGGGTATCATGCCCGGAAAGCCTTCCTATCCATTAGGGCCGATCACACTCAACGTACAGTTCGGCACCAAGCAGCACTTCCGCACTGAGCACATCACTTTCATCGTAGCTGATTTTGAGGGAACCTACCACGCCATCCTAGGCCGACCAGGCATCGCCAAGTTCATGGCAGTTCCCCATTACGGCTACCTGGTGTTGAAGATGCCCACCGAGCAGGGAACACTTTCCCTCCGTGGCAACGTTTTCATTGCTCGAGAGTGCGAGACTGCCGCCTACGCTGCGGCAGAATTCCAAGAGCTACAACATGCCCTACAGCATACCAATGTAGGCGATGACAGCACACCACCTGCAGAGCTCGAGGCACCTGTTGGATCCGGTCGGCGCCCGTCCAACAAGGTGAAAAGTGCAAAGATGATCCGCCTCTCCGACGACGACTCAACCAAGGTCACCAAAGTCGGAGCAAACTTGGATCCTAAATAGGAAGACGCGCTCGTCCAGTTCCTTCGGGACAACATCAGCATATTCGCATGGAAACCTTCCGACATGCCTGGTGTTCCTAGGGAAAAGGCCGAGCATTATCTCGACGTCAAAACGACTGCTAAGCCAGTCAGACAGAAGATGCGATGGTTCACCCGCGACCGCAAGGAGTTGATTAGAATAGAAGTAGCCAAGCTCTTAGCAGCAGGTTTTATTAAAGAAGTGTACCACCCGGAATGGTTAGCCAATCCGGTGCTTGTTCAAAAGAAGAATAAAGAATGGAGAATGTGCGTTGATTATACAGATCTCAACAAACACTGCCCCAAGCAGGCATTCAATCTCCCTCGAATCGACGAGGTTGTAGACTCTACCGCTGGTTGCGAGTTGCTCTCGTTTCTTGACTGTTACTCCGGTTATCACCAGATAGCCCTTAAAAAGGAGGACCAAGAAAAAACCGCTTTTATTACCCCCTTCGGTGCTTTTTGTTACACGACCATGGCATTTGGTCTCAAAAACGCCGGAGCTACCTACCAACGGGCTATCCAGTCCTGCCTCGAAAAAGAGATCGCCGACGATCTCGTAGAGGCTTACGTAGATGACGTGGTAATTAAATCAAGCGAGCGGATACTTTGATCACAAATCTGCAGCGCACTTTCGACAAACTCAATGAGTTCAAGTGGAAACTAAATCCCAATAAATGCATTTTTGGAGTCCCGTCCGGAATCCTTCTCGGCTACCTGGTCAGCCAGGAAGGCATTAAGCCAAACCCTGAGAAAGTGGCTGACGTTTTGAAATTACAACCACCCCGGTGCGTCCAAGATATCCGAAAACTCACAGGCTGCCTAGCCGCCCTGAGCAGATACATCTCTCGAATGGGCGAAAAAGGTCTTCCCTTTTTCAAACTACTTAAGGCTAAAAACAAGTTTGAATGGACAGAGGAGGCCGACCAGGCTTTTAAACAGCTTAAGGCTTACCTCACTTCTCCCTCACTCCTAACAGTCCCAAAGCAGGACGAGGAACTGCTCCTATACATAGCTGCGACGACCAACGTGGTCAGCACTATGTTAGTAGTCGAGCGCGAGGAAGAAGGACACGTCTATGGAGTCCAGCGCCCCATATATTACATAAGCGAAGTGCTCAGTGAGTCTAAGCAGCGGTATAATCAAGTACAAAAGCTCCTGTACGCGCTCCTGATCACCAAACGCAAGCTGCTCCACTACTTTCAGGCCTTCAAGATCACGGTAGTAAGCGACGTACCACTGGGCGATATCCTCCGTAATCGAGATGCCAGTGGTCGAATTGTGAAATATTGTTGACGGTGATTAAGTATCAATTTTATACCGTCAACGCAGCAATAGAAAGGACTAATATGAGTTCACCTGTTAGATATAGGGGTTACACCGATAGAATTCCACGAGTTTTGGTGATTGTCTATTTCTCGAGGGGGTTATCGAAAGAGAACCAAAAGAGGCCCACATGTCGGGATTACATAGAGATAAAGACCGAACGGGTAAAATTGTATACTCTAGAAGACTCCGGAAGGCGACACACAAACCGGGGCCCACTTTGACATTGACCGAGGCGGACGCCCCTGGCTTGGAGTCGGCCGCCCCTCCACCTCAACCAATCCGGTTGAGGCTCGCGGATCCTGCCTCCACCGCCTTTGAGGATGAATAATTATCGTCCATTTAGGTCGGTTTGATCCGAGGGCTGTGGTGCATCCCAGGGGGCTATATATTCAGAGCCCCTGGCCCCTGGGTAAAACCCTAATTCATTCTCTCTTCATTCATCTGAGAGGATTCAGAGAAGCCAGAGCCACCATCTCAATTAGAGCTCCATAGTTTAGTAGCATAGCTACATAGGAATAGATCTAGAGGGAATCAAGCCTAGCTTGGAGTCCGGATCTGTCGAGTTCTTGGTAATTCCCCTCTACATTCTTGTAATATTTATCATTGTTCGTGATACTATGAGTAGTACTTTATTCTATTCTATTATATCGACTTGACTTTGCTCTATTTGATTATGTTCTCAATTATATTGTTCTTAGTCTACTTTGATTATATGTTTAGCATAGTTGGACTAGAATTATGTTTATGCATAGGATCGTATAGCGCTTGCTCATTAGATCGATGGGTGAGCGGTAAATATTGTATAGGCGTGGTGCCTAGACCGTATTTATCTGCGATTGCACCCTATATTCCGGATCGTGAGGTAGATCGCGGGAGTGACGATCTGTTGAGTCCTTTGTAGCCCTTCTCCCGAGTATAGGTCTAGCGGAACAACCCTATTACAATGAAGTCATTGCTATGTCTCTAGTCTTCTCTGGTAATATCACTATGCATAGATGTAACCTTTTCCCGCCATAATTGCTAGATGTTCTTGCACTAATCATTGTATGCTTTGACTTTATAGTTAGAATAACATAGGATTATACCCTAGATCGTCCTAGTCCATGCTAGTGTTATAAGCTTAGAGTACTAAGTTGAGATGGTTATTACTATTATTTTATGTGGCTAAATGCTCTCATTTATCTTATGTCAATTATCATTCATTCCTATATTTTATGTGACACTTACCACATGTATGAGATGATCGATATAGACAAGGTTAAGCTCTCCATTATCGCATGTGCATTGCTCATCACTCATTATCCAGTGCATTCCCTTCCCAGTGGTAAAATTATAAATAACGATACCTGGATTACTCCTGGTTAAAATGCTACGATGATATATTAAATGTGCGCTTGGGGAACCCTCCTTATTTCAGTTGCACTTAATAAACATCAACAAGCATTTTTGGCGCCGTTGCGGGGAAGGTTGAAAGCCAATGGATAATGAGCAGCATTGCACTACATAATGAGATTGAGCAACTTGTCACCATTCTCTACTCATACGACCTTACCCTTGTCTTTCGTTTATTTTATATCTTATGCGGGGTAATGTATGAAAAAGACTACTCTTCTTGATAATTATATTGACAATCCGGAAGCTTTATTCGGGAAGGCCGAAGCGAGTTGAAGAAGACCAATCAATCATCATCATCAACTCAACTTGGAAGTTTATCGGAAGCGAGAAAGTCAACCTTTCGTTCGAGACTTGACACCGACGTTTGAAGCCATGGCGAACAAGTCACTCCGCGAGTTCTCGGCTCCCACTACGGACAACATTCATACTTGGACCAGCTTGCGGACATCGAAGGAGCTTTTGAGCTCAAGCCTGCGCTAATCAACATGGTGCAAGCAAGCCGGTTACGTGGGAAGGCCCATGAAGATGCTAGTGCTCATCTCCAACACTTTCTCGGAGATTTGTAGCACATTCACTATCAAGGACGTCCCCAGACATGCTATACTACTTCGCCTCTTCCCATTCTCACTCTTGGGGAGAGCGAAGTAGTGGTTCTACGCCAATAAGGAGAAAAATACTACGTGGGCACTATGTTCCACCAATTTCTTGGCGAAGTTCTTCCCCATGGGCAAGACAAATGCTCTTCGTGGGAAGATATCAAGCTTTCAGCAACATCATGATGAGACTGTCCCAGAAGCTTGGGAGCGCTTTCAAGATTACATCCTCGAATGTCCTCATCATGGCATGGAGAATTGGCTGCTTATGCGGACATTCTACCATGGGCTCGAACAACGACACGTGAGACGATGGATCTTTGCTGGCTGGAGGTGCATTCTTATCACTCACTATACCTCAAGCCACGGCTCTTGTGGAGAAGATGGCATCCAACCAAGGTTGGAGTGAAGAAATAACTCAGACCCGCAAGAAAGGTGGAGGAATGCATCAGGTGAAGGAGGTAGACATGCTTCTGCCCAAAATGGATCTGCTAATGAAGAGGCTTGATGAGAGAGCCACGAGAGAAGAAAGAAGTCATGCATATACATGATGCTCACATGACATGTGAAGAGTGTGGAGAAGACTGGGCACATAGGTGCTAACGCCCCGAAGGAAGGAGGACGTGAACTACCTCAACAACAACAACAATAATTACTATCATCCTCGAAACGAATCAAGGTTGGAATCAGCGGCGAAGCCTAACTACTCGGGCAATTATTCGGGCAACTATCAAGGTAACAACTCCTCCTACAATAATTACAACCAGCCGCCTTTGAGAGAGTTAGTGCTTGAATCAAGGCAAGTTGATGGACAACTTGTCCAAGAAAGCGACATCAAATGACAAGGTCCAAGAGACACTAAGCAATAGAATGGATGGCTTTTCCAATGCCATCAAGAGTCGGCTTCAGTTTCAACAAGATACTTGAGTCGCAGGTACAACAGCTTGTCAACCTTGCTCCCTCCGCCAGCCAAGGTAAACTGGCAGGACAACCAGAAGAGCTCAAAACTGCAAATCTTGTTGATATATTCAATATAGAAGAGAGCTGGAGTAACCCATCGAAGGGATCATGGATTGATTCAACTCTGCCAATCAAGAAGGGTGATCCAGGGAGGCCAGTTATTCCGATCTCCATTGGAAGTACCAACTTCAATGAGGCAATCTGTGATTTCGGTGCAAGCATCAACATCATGCCAAGGGTGATATATGAGAAGCTATTCAGATGTCCCTTAGCATATACAACTATGTGCTTGCAGCTTGCAGATCAGTCGCTCCGTGTTTCCTTGGGAATACTTGAAGACATATGTGCACGAGTAGGCAACTCGTATGTTCCTGCAGACTTTGTGGTGGTGGATACAGGCAGTGATGAAAGGTCCCCCGTCATTCTAGGATGACCATTCTTGAACACTGCTGGAGCTATCATGTATGCCAACACTGCCAAGATCACCTTCAACATCAAGGGCAAGAGAGAGACCTTCTTCTTCAAGAACAAAGTGTTGCAGTTCCCAACACACCCTCATCAGCAGAACAATAATGAGAAGAAGAAGAATCCGGCTAAGAAGAACAAGACCAAGGATAAGAAGACCAAGAAGACGGAGGCAGTGAGGATGGTCACCGCAGTCCACAAGGAGCATGACCACTTACTCAAGTCTCCACGTCGATCAAGAAGGATGACCCGAGTGTCCCAACCATTCAATGCTCCATCAACGAAGCTCTTTCAATAAAGGCATCGTGACACCGGATCGGGCGTCAACATTATGGCCAAGGTAACCTATGAATATCTATATGGCACATCGCCTTTGGAACCCACCTATGCACAGCTACAGATGGCAGATCAGACATTCCGCTTCGTCGAAGGAGAAGTGAAGGATGTCCTCATCCAGATAGATGACCATTATATCCCCACAGACTTCCTAGTCATCAATATGGGAGATGATTACGACCCTCCGATCATCCTAGGAAGACCATTCCTGAACACCACCAGAGCTATCATCTATATTGGAACAGGAGAGATCCATTTCCACTTTCCCAGTGAGAAGGTACGCCGCTACTTCAACAATAATTATATAATCACTGAGGAGCCCAAGAAGAATAAAGCAAGAAGAAGGTAGCGTACCCGTCGCCAGAACAAGAAGAACATCACTACTGACGGATGGGCTGACTATGAAGGAGAAGTGTCCAGATATGAAGATCGGTACCCAGAAGAGAAGAACATTGTAGAAGGACCCGAAGAGGTTCTACCAGAAGAAAAGCAAGTGATCCAAGAAGCTCCCTCCTCAAGGTCATCCTCTCCAACAAAGAAGGTGTGGAAGGTAAAAGCGAAATTAGAATCGATTCCTACACAAGAGGCGACATCATCAGAGGCGCCAGCCAATGCGCCCCTTGAAAAATGAGCGAACATGACAAGTCCTGTTCGGAGGACTTAAAACCACCGAACGCCGCGCCAAGAGGTAACTTGGTGTTTGTCAGCATTACTTTTCAGCATTGCATTGTTTCTACCTTAGTAGATTTATTTTCCTACTTGCATCTTAGTTGCATCATTGTGTTATTATCTCTACCCTGGAGATACGCGCCTATGCTGCTCCTACCCTGGGAGTACGCATCCATCCATCCATCCATCCACATATACATACGCCATTCATTTCCCTTCATCCAGAAAAGGTTCTACTCCTATCCTGGGAGTGAACATCTAGAAATAATCATCGCCGTTCCATTGCCTACATAAAAGCTCCCGTCATTATCATTTCAAGTTAAACACTCCCCGTTGTTAAAGTTTTGTTTCCAGAGGATTGGTTGCTTTAAAAAAAAGGACAGAAAAAAGAAAAGAGAAAGAAAGAGAGAGTAGCCAAGTCCTTCCTTCAAGAAGTTTCAAGGTTTCCGAATAAAGGGAGTCATGTTATCCCCAAAGGAGCAAGTGTAGAAGTAGATGTTCACCAAGTGATCACCCCTCATAATCATTTTCTTTTCATCATCATCCTATCGTCAACGTATCACTCATTTCCTCATTCACATGCACATATGACTTTATTATTATTTTAGTTCCTATTGGATCCATGGTTTAATTGTGCAATATATGCAAGTGAGTTTGAGTGTCTCCCCACCTATGAGCTCCACATAAGCCTATTAGAAAGTAGGGTGAGAGAGAGAAGGCACTTTCCACTATGCCTTAGTTCCACAAATACCACATATTTTGAGAGAAGAGAGAAAGCATACACTACTCATGCCTTGGAGAGGATCCAGAAATACCACAAATGAGAGACTTGAAAGGTTCATACAAGGAACTCTGAGTTTTATTTCAAGAATTTTGCAAAAACTCCAGGATAATAGTTGATCAAAGAGCAAGAAACATGGCGCTTGACTTGACCGTTCTATCTTTCAACTACTCAAGACTCAAGTGACGGTTACAAGCCCCATGGTGAAAGGTAATATGAGTAAGTTTTGAGTCAGAATAGTTCACTCTAATCCGGAGGAGAGTTCTTGTTTGAACGCATGTGTACCAATGAGGAGTGAAAGCATTGTAGCAACTCCTGATCCATCACTGAGTCTATCTTTGCTCTGGGACGAGCAAAAGGTAAGCTTGGGGGAGTTTGTTGACGGTGATTAAGTATCAATTTTATACCGTCAACGCAGCAATAGAAAGGACTAATATGAGTTCACCTGTTAGATATAGGGGTTACACTGACAGAATTCCACGAGTTTTGGTGATTGTCTATTTCTGCAGGGGGTTATCAGAAAGAGAACCAAAAGAGGCCCACATGTCGGGATTACATAGAGATAAAGACCGAACGGGTAAAATTGTATACTCTAGAAGACTCCAGAAGGCGACACCTGAAACCGGGGGCCCACCTGGCATTGACCAGGGGCGGCCGCCCCTGGCTTGGAGTCGGCCGCCCCTCCACCTCAACCAATCAGGTTGAGGCTCGCGGATCCTGCCTCCACCGCCTTTGAGGATGAATAATTATCATCCATTTAGGTCGGTTTGATCCGAGGGCTGTGGTGCATCCTAGGGGATTCAGAGAAGCCAGAGCCACCATCTCAATTAGAGCTCCATAGTTTAGTAGCATAGCTACATAGGAATAGATCTAGAGGGAATCAAGCCTAGCTTGGAGTCCGGATCTGTCGGAGTTCTTGGTAATTCCCCTCTACATTCTTGTAATATTTATCATTGTTCGTGATACTATGAGTAGTACTTTATTCTATTCTATTATATCAGACTTGACTTTGCTCTATTTGATTATGTTCTCAATTATATTGTTCTTAGTCTACTTTGATTATATGTTTAGCATAGTTGGACTAGAATTATGTTTATGCATAGGATCGTATAGCGCTTGCTCATTAGATCGATGGGTGAGTGGTAAATATTGTGTAGGCGTGGTGCCTGGACCGTATTTATCTGCGATTGCACCCTATATTCCGGATCGTGAGGTAGATCGCGGGAGTGACAGTCCTGTTGAGTCCTTTGTAGTCCTTCTCCCGAGTATAGGTCTAGCGGAACAACCCTATTACATTGAAGTCATTGCTATGTCTCTAGTCTTCTCTGGTAATATCACTATGCATAGATGTAACCTTTTCCCGCCATGATTGCTAGATGTTCTTGCACTAATCATTGTATGCTTTGACTTTATAGTTAGAATAACTTTGGATTATACCCTAGATCGTCCTAGTCCATGCTAGTGTTATAAGCTTAGAGTACTAAGTTGAGATGGTTATTACTATTATTTTATGTGGCTAAATGCTCTCATTTATCTTATGTCAATTATCATTCATTCCTATATTTTATGTGACACTTACCCTGTATGAGATGATCGATACAGACAAGGTTAAGCTCTCCATTATCGCATGTGCATTGCTCATCACTCATTATCCAGTGCATTCCCTTCCCAGTGGTAAAATTATAAATAATGATACTGGATTACTCCTGGTTAAAATGCTATGATGATATATTCTGTGCGCTTGCAGAACCCTCCTTATTTCAGTTGCACTTAATAAACATCAACAAATATGCGCTGGAGTTGTCCGAGTTTACAGTCCAATTCCGCAGTCGCAGATCGATGAAGTCACAGGCCTTGCCTGATTTCATCATGGAGTGGTCAGACATTAGCCTACCCCTTGCAGATTCAAATGCCGAGTACTGGACAATGTACTTCGACGGCTCCCTAAAAATCGACGGTGCAGGAGCTGGCATCTATTTCATCGCTCCCTCAAAGGATACAATAAAATACGTCCTACGTCTACACTTCAAAGCATCCAACAATGTCGCCGAATACGAAGCAGCCCTACACGGCCTTCGTATTGCAGTTGAACTTGGCATCAAACGGCTCCTAGTCTACGGGGACTCCACTTTGGTTATTAAGCAAGTCAACAAGGACTGGGACACAGTCCACGAAAAGATGGACGCTTACGTCGCCGAAATCCGCAAACTCGAGAACAAGTTCTACGGTTTGGAATTCATCCACGTGCGCCGTGAAAAGAACGTAGGAGCCGACGAACTTTCCAAGTTGGGTTCAACTCGTGCCAAGTTGCCCCCTGGTGTTTTTGTTCAAGATTTAATAAAGCCTTCGATACCCGATCAGGCTGAACATACACCCGAATCTACTTCGGTGGTCAGCTGTTTGGCCACACTATTCAGTAACGCCAACATCGAGAACGACAACGATCTCCTAATCCAGCAGGAAGACGATGAAGGTACAGAGTCGGCCGAACAAACGACGCCTCCCCAGCAAGACTGGAGAGAGCCCTTTGTCAAATTCCTGAATGATCACCTTGTCCTGGAGGACAAAATTGCAGCCCGAACAAGCGATCCACGAGCCAAGGCCTATGCCATGGTCAACGGCGAACTCATGCGCAAAGCACCCAAATCCTTGGTATTCCAAAATGCATTACCCACACGGCCGGGATCGCGCTTCTCAAAGCCATCCACGAGGGCACTTGCGGTAACCATGAAGCATCTCGGACACCGTCGGCCAAAGCCTACCGGGCAGGTTTCTACTGGCCTACAGCCGTTACTGACGCTGAAGACTATGTACGGCGGTGTGTCAACTGCCAAATGTTCGCCAAGCAGATTCATGTCCCAGCACATGATTTACAAACCATCCCGGTTGCCTGGCCCTTCTCATGCTGGGGACTGGACATGATTGGCCCATTTAAACCAGCGCCTGGCGGTCATACAAATGTCTTTGTACTCATTGACAAATTCTCCAAGTGGATCGAAAACAAACCAGTCAAAAAAGCCACAGCTGAGAAGGCAGTTCAATTTCTAGACGAGGTCGTCCATAGATTTGGTGTTCCAAGCACCATAATCACTGATCTTGGGTCACAATTCACAAGTGATGCCTTTTTCAACTATTGTGACGAAAGCCTGATCAAAGTCAAGTACGTCTCCATTGCTCATCCGCGAGCCAACGGACAAGTAGAACGTGCTAATGGGATGATCCTCGATGCACTCAAGAAGCGAGTATTTTAGGTCAGTACGAAACTCAAACCTGGTCGATGGCTCAAGGAGTTATCTGCTGTGGTCTGGGGACTTCGTACTCAGACCAGCCATAATACAGGAGTTTCTCCATACTTCATGGTATACGGCTCAGAGGCTTTCCTACCAGCCGAGGTCGCTTTCCAATCACCACGGGTAGCCTACCATGATGAAAATACCTCTGACGCAGCTAGAGAGGTTGACGTCATAGCTAAGGAAGAAAAGGTCCTAGAGTCTTGTGCCTAGACCGAGAGGTACTTAGCCACGGTACGCCGCTACTATAATCGCAACGTCCGAGGACGTTTGTTCGTGGTCGGCGATCAAGTGCTCCGTCGTGTACAAAAGACGGATGGCCTCCACAAATTATCACCAAGGTGGGAAGGACCGTACAAAATCAAGGCCGTCACTCACCCTACATCATACCGGTTGGAGACATTAGAAGGAGTTGAAGAGCCAAATTTATGGCATATAGAGATGCTCATATGATTTTACCCATGAAAAGATACGTATCTTATACTTATGACATATCTCTACTAACGTATTTCCTCTTTTCGTCTCTCTCCTTCCTAGTTGCAATTTCTTACTCTGAAATATTGCAAAACCTTGCATACATGCGCCCTGCATAATTCACATCTAAACTTTGTGTTTCACTCGCCGAGAACGATTTGACACGGTCCTGCGCCTCGGTCCTCTGTCGATGTGCTACAGCTCCGCGCTACACGACACTAGGAGATCCGGCAGGCACCCTCTAATAGGTACTTAGGATCGTACCTAGTGATCCTGGCGTACCGCGATGTTCACTAGTGCGTCCCTTCGTCACCTTGACAGAGCTAATCGCTTCAAGAGAGGACACAAAACTTATTTGTCGACATAACTTTTCTATAAAGATAACGTTATGCACCGAGTTATGCATAACGATATAATGTAAAAACGGCAAAATACTTATCACCCGTTTAAGTATGCCTACCATGTCTGCATCTTAAAACGGCCATAAAAGTTTTGTTTCGAGCACCCCGTGCACAGCACCACTTATACACAAGTTTTAAATGAACATGTTTAAAACAAAAGGCCCTACTGACCACCATCCACCATTGCAGGGTCTTCAATCAGTGTCATATCGGCAACGAGGGCTTCAGCAGCTGGAGCAAAGGTAGCACGGAGACCCTCGGCAGCATCATCGCTAAGCTCCGGCGCAATTCCGAGGGCGACGGTGGCAGGATCGACCGCCTCAACCCTGGAGCGGACCACCGCCAGCGCCGTCGACACTGCATAAGTCCCGGCCCGCGAGACGAAGTCCTACAAAGCAGGCCACAGCCTCTGGCACTGGTCCACGACCGCCACAGCTTCGCCCACTGGGTCCACCGGATGCACCTCCTCAGGAAAAATGGCACGAAGAACCGGCTTGATGTGCCCGATCATCGTGTCAATCTTCTCCTGGAGGCGGCGGCAAGTCTCTTGCAGGCACTGAAATTGTGCCATACGGCGGTCCCAAGTCTCTGTTACATCAACAATGGTGGTTAGCATGTACTGTTCGATCCAGTACATAGCAGACAACACTTGCAATTAATCAATTGCACCACTTACCGTCGGGCGCGGCGTCGCACGCATGTTGTCCGCCTTAGCTGCTCCTCCCGGCCTCAATTGCTCGACGGCGAAGCGTGTTCGCCTACGTCAGAGCAGCGACCTGCTCCTCCAGCCCTAATAACAAAGGCAACATGCATATAATTTTCCTCGAAAAAAGTCAAAGCTCAGCAATTACACGAGGAACGGTTACATACCTTGTTTACTCGCCTCCGCCTCCTCCAGCTGCTGCCGCAGGGCCACCATGGTTTCCTCCTGCTCGGCCAACCGCGCTTGGTAGACCTGAGCTTGAGCCTCCATGTTCGCCTTCTCCCTCCGGAGGACTCTGCATTCCTCATCTATGGGCGCGAACCTTTCAATGGTCCGGCCGCGTTGCGCATTGATGGTCTGCAAAGTCTGTACACAACAAGGATGAGCATACATACACTTATTAACATTCCAATGGCGACACCGTCATACACATACCTGGATTCGGGTGGTCAGCGTCTCCAGGGCGTCCTTGATACCGCCATCCATCACGTCCTCAGGCACTTCGTCATACGAAGTCCATTCGTCCCCCACCTTCTGAGTGATCATGACACGATTCCTAGGGAAGGTGGGGCGAGGCGCCTGAGGTTCCCGGTGGATCTCTTCCACGGGTGATGGCGGATGACTCGGCGCAGCTGGCTCCGGCCTCGGCTGAGTAGTTGGCTTTGGCCTCTGCTGTGCAGCCGGCTCCTGTGTGGGCTCTGCAGGACGACGGACCGGATCCGGCGATGGAACAACATGTTGCTCCATTCGTGTAGGGTTATGAGGGTGCTACGCTAGCCAGAAAACAAAAAACTTTTTCTACCTCATCGCCCAGGATCTACTGCTAGTTACAGGTTACGGGATTACCACTAGACGCGGATGCGGCGGAAGACGACTCGATGTAGTCGAACGCGTCGCAGCGGTGCCGTGCAGTTGCGTAGTCGTCCAACAACTCCTCCCACCACTTGCGGTTCGTGCGGTTCGTCCTCGTGCTCCAGATGCAGCACCTCCGAGGTGTCACACACGTACGAGGGAGAAGCGATGCGCCTCCGGACTGCTAGGTCCGCGAGGAGCGAAGGCGAGAGCGTGGAGGGCGACGGCGGCTGCCAAAGACGTGGATTAGGTTTGGCCGCGCCCCTCCCCTCTACTTATATAGGCGTCTCTCATGTGCCCTCGAGTTGGAGGCCCATTAGAAACCCTAAGCCTTGTCTAATTCGGGTCCAACCCGAATTAGGCTTCCAGCCCCTTAAGCGTGCGACCCTATGGGTTCACGCACACATAGACATGGGCCGAATACTCCTATTCGCCCAATAGGCGACTTGGCCGGCCTCTAGCAAGGCGTGACAACTCCTATGTGCACGCAAATGATCATATCGGACGAACCACTACGATCACATACGAGTTACTCCCTTGCCTCATGATATTTGGTTCAACTCGTGGGTTAACACTTAACCCAAGCACGGCCATGCATTTGTTGATCCAATCACTTGAGTGATCCGGTGATATCACTCTCCTTAGAGAGGGGCAAGTCCCATCTTGATTGTCTATGTCTCACGGACATGCTTCTCGACAAACCCGAAGACATCCTTTATAACTACCCGAAGTAACGGAGTAGCGTTTGTCGGTCCCTAAGCAAGTCGATACACATCTCGAGCACATACAACAATCTCGGGTCGAAGGACATAACGTATATGATGTGTATAGAGACAATCTCATGTCGGGTCGATCCAGCCTACATGTCATACATGTGCCCACATTATTAGTTCGACATCTCCATGTCCATGACTTGTGAAACATAGTCATCAACTAATAATGTGCTAGTCTAATATTCATGTGTGTCCTCACATGAACTCCGACCGAGGACGAATATAGAATAACCATACAAGTAAAAGAGTTCCACAAACAATTCACATAATTGCCAATCAATACAAGTTGTCTTTAATGGATATTCAATGGACACATTTTACATATCATGGATACAAGCGGAATATCATCATCTCTATGATTACCTCTAGGGCATATTCCCAACAATTCGCTCCTCCGCTTGCGGCACTGCGACATGTGGTGGAGCACTGGTGGCGTCCGCATCGACTTGCCGGGG
The DNA here is from genome assembly GCA_018135685.1 of Themeda triandra. NCBI lineage: Eukaryota > Viridiplantae > Streptophyta > Magnoliopsida > Poales > Poaceae > Themeda > Themeda triandra. The sequence goes on along the minus strand of JAENPR010000982.1, from coordinate 131,232 downwards.
CTCCCCGCCCGATGCTGCTGCCGCTGTAGGAAGCGTAGCCGCCGTCCCTGTCAAACTTTGGGCAGGGCCGGCACTCGGACGACTACATAAACAGCATGTCAGTATAAAAATGGTTCTCCTTGACTTTTAAGATATACTAGCACGAAGAAACTTACCGACAGAATCCGCCCTTGAACTTGGGCGCACCACTGCTCCTCGGGGCCCCACTTCCAGACCCAGCGTTTGGCCTGGGGACTGGGCCAGGTGGCACCCGCTGCCTACCCGGGGACTGCCTAGCACCCTGCTTGGCAGCTGCCCCTGGTACCGGCATTGACGGACCAGTGACGGACGTCGGTTCGGGCACGGCGGCAGTTGGCCTGGGGTTCCACAGTGACCTCCTCGGCGTCGCTTGGGATGGTCTGGAGCCACCACTCCCATCACTGGCGCACGCTTGCCATTTGCGCTGGCGGTTGGCAAGAGTTTCAACGTCCTCGGAGTCCGAAGACTCAGGACTGTCGGGGGCGGCCCTCTTGCTGCCACCCTCGCCGTCGGCCTCCTTCTCGAGGTGCAGCTTACCCCCGGTACCGAGTTTGGCCAGTTTCTTATTCTTCTTCTTGGGGGATTCAACAGGCATTGCGCGTTTACCCGCCGCCTGCTGTTGCCCCCTGGTGGCCAATCCCACCAAGTCATCATCATCATCTTCACTAGGGCTAAGGTCATCGACCACACCCTGGTCGGCAGTCATCGACCGACGCCGTTGACCACGAAGGGCATCACCCTCTGGCCATTGTTCCACCGGAACACTTGAAAAATAGTGGACGCTTCGTCCCTAATCACAAGACAATGCACTGCTCAGATTCATAACAAGTGGTCAGGAACATTACCACAATGCAATACATTTGTTCATCTTACCTCTGGTGGTGGGTTGCTAAGACGAAAGGGCTCCTGTTTGTCACCAGGAAGCGAATTACCCTCTTTGTACTTTTCAAACAAGATTGAGAGCTTCTGGTGCACCCAGCTGTGCTCCGGCTTCTCCGTTGTTTCCCGTGCTGAATCATCCAAACCGCTATATCGCCACAGCGGGTTTGCCCTCTCCTTGCACGGTTGCACGCGGCGGGCCAGCCATAGTCCAGCGACGAATGCTCTGTTCACCCTGTTATTGTCAATCAGCTCCAGCAGCTCTGGCACCTGCGTGTCACCAGCAGGCGGTGGTTCTGACCACCTAGCGTTGGCCTCCGGGATCTGGTTGATGTCGCAGGGGACTCGCCTTCCAGTGCCAACATCCTGGCTCATGTAGAACCAGTGCTTGTTCCAGCCTTAGGGGGCGGACCCGAACTTGCTGCCAAGCCAGGACGCGGCCATCCCATCCCGGAGCTGGATGTAGCACCCTCCCGCAATCTGGGACCCCCCGGTTTCCACCCCGTTCTTCCAGAGCACGAAGAAGTGGTGGAACAAATTGAAATGGGGGGGATCCCCAAGAACATTTCACAAAATGCGATAAAAATCGCAACAGTGAGAATGGAGTTGGGGTCCAGATTGCATATGGAGATCGCCCACCATATGCACAGGTCCCGAAGGAACCCATTCACCGGTTGCCCCAACCCTCGAGGCATGAAGTCCTCAAAGACAACGAACTCACCATCGCTGGGACGAGGCTCGTCCTCGCCGTGCGGCTTCCTCCAGACGCCCATCTCGAATGGTGGCAGGAAGCCGTCATCCGCAAGCGCCTGCAGTGATTCCTGAGTGGAGGTCGACTGGACCCACTCCGGGCCGCGTGTCGCCGACTCCGTCCCCTTCGCCGCCTTCCTGGACGTCTTCTTCACCATCTCCTCTTCGGTTGTGGTGCGGGCGACTGCGGCGGTGGCAGAACCCTAGACGAGAGGCGCGGCCGCGGCTGGATCTACGCAGCGGCTCACCGATTCAAGTGGTAGTGCTTGGATCTGGTTTGGGTGGCTCACCAGCGGTAGCTCGCTAGGGATTTGGTGGCGGCGGTGTGCACGGCGGCGGTTGTCACTCTCGTATACGACGGCGGAATGCGGAGCGCTCGTGAAACCGCTCGCGAGTGGGAGTGAGAATGATTGCGGAACTGTCTCCCTCTGGCGGCGGCTGCTATTTATACCAATCGGATGATGTCCAATTGACTTCCAGGGTTGGACCCCTCTGACTCATGTGGACCGCTCCATTTTTTACCCTAGTGGGCCGTGGTCACATGGGCCGTACACGCCACGAGCAGCCGACAAAAGTTTACTGCCCTGGTAAATTTTTAAACAGGCCCATTTCCCTTGGTGCTGCACGAGGACTTCATTTTTCATACTGGGGATTGCCCAGCCAGCTCTCCAGTGGTCCCTTTTTTATGCATATCTATGTCCTTGGTCCTTGGAATCTTTTTCCTTTCTGTTTCCTAAGCAGAGGGCCGTAGGTCTCATGGTTGGATTTTTTTCTTTAAAAAGTTCAATATAACATATACTATCTTCCATCGAACTTGGGGACTACGTGGGCCCACGTCACCTCGCGGTGACTTAGGACCCATTCATCTCTGACGTTCTGGTTGATTTTTCCCATATTGGTTCTCGTTGCACATTGCCGTGACATTTCCGTCACGTGTCAACGTGGGCCCACGTCTCAGGACACTAAAAGAAAATTTCTTTTTCTTTTTTGAGCATCATGCATCTTTCGACAAGATCAACAGCTCCTTGACAAAACAGTGGTCGGAAACAGACTGCTCGGTCGGCGTGCTCGGCTCTATGTGGTCAGCACTACGTGCTCGGCACATAGTGGCCAGTGCAATATGTGGTCTGCATCTACACTGCTCGGTACAGGTCAAGACGGGTGACTTTCCTCAAGATACATGGTGCTCGGGGACTAGCTGTGGGAGGTATAAATCCGGTATACCACCATAGACAGTTCCGGGGCCGCTCGACAAGATGGCCCAGATCAGACGGAGCCCGGCCCGTAACCAGCTGGTGGGTCGGACGACAAGACGAAGCCGTGGTCCGCAACCGACCAAGAGGTGGATCGCGCACAAGGATGCTTGTCCCGTAAGTAGACTTAGTCGGTTAGGTTAACAGAGTCCTCCGCAGACACGACATAATGTAACCGACCTTGTTACGTGTACACTTGGCTGCTCGGCTATATAAAGCGGCCAAGGACCCCCCCTAGAAGGCAGAAGCTATTCTCTGGTATCCTAGACTTAGAGAGATTAGCATATGTTCATTATACTCCGATACTTGATCATATAGCATAACACGAGAAGCAGGACGTAGGGTACTACGCTTCTGAGCGGCCTGAACCTGGGTAAACCTTGTCTCCTCGGTTCGTCTTGTTTCTTGAACATCCAGATCGCGGATCTTAACGTGCCCTTACCGAAATTCTACCACCGTGGGATACCCCGTGGTGGACTGCCGGTTATCCGTAATCGACAGCGACTTCCAAGAGTAACAAGCACACCAGCTTGCAACACAATCACCTAGTGCCACTCGATGCAAATCTCTCTATGCAACGCACTAGAATCGCTTACTCACTCGATTGGATGATCTCTATCAAGCACCAGTGAGTAGAGGGCTCTCCAAGCACCACAACACAAGCCACTAAGGCCCTAGTGTGCTCAGCAACTGGCCAAGGCCGGCCAAGGTCTCTATTTATAGCCCCAAGGGCCAAACTAGCCGTTGCTCCACGGGCCAGCCAAAAAGCCTGCGTCGGACGCGTCCGACGCCTAGCGCCGGACGCGGCTCCAGCGTCCGACGCCCTCATGAGCTGCCACGTGTCCTAGGCGTCGGACGCGGCACCAGCGTCCAACGCCCTCATCAGCTGCCATGTGTCTCTGTCCTTTGAAGATGATCGTTGGCTTCCAACGGCTAACTCCAGATCGTGCTCAATCCGACGCTCCGCCACGCGCGTCCGGCGCCAGCGTCCAGCGGCCCTCCATGCGGCATCCGTTGCTGGACTGCGTCCGACGGCCCGTCGGACGCGTCCGGCCTGCGTCCGTCACTGTTGAATGCAACCACCAGCGCAGCGCAGCTCCATGTGTGATCGGACGCCGTACAAGTATGGATGCGCGTCCGGCGCATCCCCTGCGAACGCGTCCGACGCTGTAGACTTGGCCGAGCCACGCGGGTGTCCGAACCCGCCGGACGCCAGAGTCCAGCGTCCGACGCCGTCCAGCAGACGCGTCCGGCGCACCGCCCGGCTGTAGCCCACACTGGACCGCGTCCGGCGGCAGAGCCAGCGTCTGATGCTCGCCGTCGAACGTGTCCGGCGCATGCACCAGACCGCCTCCTTCGTCGTTTCATCGCCGTCTTCGCACCGACGTCGATCCAACCAAAACCTCTTGCCTTAGGTACCAACTCCACTAGATAGAACACACTTGTCCACACGAGTTAGCATTTCTCTCATAGAAACAAGGCCAAGGGTTAGCACTCTCAAACCGCCACTCGATCCTAGCTTGTCGCAATGTTAGATCGCTCAAGTGGCACTAGATGACCGATATGCAAACAAGTTTGCCCCTCTTGATAGTACGGCTATCAATCCTAAATCCGGTCATCAACTTCTCTACACTCCTCATGACCTGTGAAATGAAATACCCTAAGTCAAACCTTTGCCTTGCGCATTTCCATTTCCACCGTCTTCCACCGAAGTGCCAATGCAACACATGCACCGACACGATCTCAAGTTGATATGATCCACTTCATATCATCATGCAACCTTCTCGGTCCATCGATCCTGATCTCACTTGCTCTTCACCGCCTCATGGTCCATGAAAACCAAGTCTTGCCCGAGCTTCACCATCTCTAGGTCCATCGCTCCACTGCCTCGACTTGTCCTTCACACACCCTCCGGTCTCGAGCCAAGCCTCATCTCGATCTTCACCATCTTGGTCACATGACTCCATATCATGTCACATATGCAATTAAGCTCCTTCATTGCACATTCACTTGTGGACTAAAATCCTGTGTATTCTCATAATCACACTATTAGTCCACCTAAGTTGTCACTCAATTATCAAAATCAAACAAGGGACCTTTCAGCAGTCCGAGCAGATCCAAAGGAAGAAGATTTTCAATCTCACTGATAGACTGCCTAATAATATGAAGGTTCTAAAAGAAATCTATTGGATTTAGAAAGAGAGGCAGAATGTCCTTCAATTTAGCCGATACTGACATAGCAGGAGTCTCAACTCGGAGTAGAGAGGAAACTTCATCTTCATCAAAGAATTTTGAGAAGTCTAGGCCATAATCAGGCAGTGAAGGGGAAGGAACCTGAATATGAAAACAATGTCAGTAACAAATGCAGGTTTAGCTAATACAAAATCGGCAGTCCTACCTTATCAGGAAAAGCAGTCGGCATAGCTTCATTTGCTTGGTGAGGATTTGATTCAGGAATGATTAGATGACCAGAAGAGAATGGAAGACCAGCAGTCTCAGATACTGCAGAAAGAAAATATCAAAAGCTAAAGAGAAGGGAATAAGGTTTGCAGAGATTTTACCTTCAAATTGGTTCTGGTCAGAAAGATCAATGGCTTGTTGAGCTAAAATTCCTATCCCAGAAGAGTCGATGATGTCGTCTTGATTCAAAAAGCATTAGTTGAAGGCGGGTTGAGTCGATGCAATCGCAAAATATTATACCTTCGACCCTTGAGAAGTGCCTCCGGCTCTGGAATTTCCGTCGAAGATTTTGGGAGACGCCATGGAAGCAAGCAACGACGTCTTGGGAGTTCTCCAAAAAGTAAAATGATCAATAGCCGGTTTTTGTGCAAAGATTTAAAAAAATTGGCTAAAACCTTACACATCCGTTCTTTTTCTTTTGGGTTCTACTTGAGGATTTTTAAGAGTTGGCTATCGACGCTTCAATGATTGGAACTGAACAACGGTGTATTCATGAAGGTTCTCAGGGAGGGAGCATCGAACCCAATCTCGTTCTTGGACATGGGATCAAATAGTGAACAGTTTGTTCCTATTATCAATAGAAGGAGCTTGGGATTCTTCATCCTGATTAAAAAAGGGGTCAGCATAAATAGCTACCAATAGGAATCAGGGTAAGGAATGTTTACCTCTCCGTCAGATTCATAAGATGTGTCCAATCGTTTGCACAGTGGATGGACAGCCTTACAAAATAAATGCGTTTTCCATTCGTTCCACCATCCATCAAATGAAAGATGAGTATCTTTGACCTTGGCCCATTGATGAACATTGTATAATGGAAAGGTTGTCCCAAGGTCAAATATTTTTCTTGCTTCCAGAGCGTTGTTAACGATCTCTCTCGGTTTGAGCTTATCTGCAAAGAAGAGAGCAGGAGGTATCTGTCCAAGGCCGAATTGACGAGCTACGAAGCTTGGGTTATAGAATTCATAAGATGGAGATGATTCAGGGTCATTCGGGATCTTGCTTCGGCCATGTTTGAAATTCACGGGGAGGGCGCAAGGTCCGATGAAACAGTTGAAAATGGTCAGAGTTGTGTCATCTAACTTTTCGATTCAAACACGAAACCCACCGGCAAGTGCGGTTCATTATCTAGATCCTCAATATATGGTAACCGCACTAACAATTCTTCGAGAAGCCCCTGTAGAATGATTTGAAGAACTCCCCTCTGGAGAGATCGATGAGATAAGAAGAAGTTGCTTCACCATAATTGGTGCACCCTCTTTTCCACTTATTTGGCCCTTCGAGACTTTCCAGGTTATTAGAACAGGGGTAGGAGAGATCTCTGAGGTCTGGCTTCACAAATCTATACATGTACAAATTCAACCAGAGCTGAAGCAACCACCAGGGGCCAGGGATAAGACCGATCCTAACATCGATTGAGACCATCAAGAGTTTGGCCGTCACTCTATTCATCAAGCCAAAAGGCACCAAGGAGCAATTTTCCCATCGGGATTTTCTCCCTAGAAGCTAATTTTTCTACTAGAGCTGCATTATTAAGAGTGGGTGCAAGAGCAGTTCCACAAAAGAAGAATTTCTCAAGCCACATGTTGAGAAAAGCAATGTGCTCTTTTTCATCTATATGTCTAGTAGTCTTCAAGAAATGTTTGATGTAAGCAGGCTAGGTTTTCAGGTCAGAGATTTTGCCCAAAGACTTTTGCCCTTTGTTGGCATTTCTTAGCACAACACCAAAAAACAGACATAAAGCCCATCCCCAGCAACGGCGCTAGAAATGCTCGTTGGCATTTCTCGACACAATTACTAGAAACAGGTTCTAGCAACTATGCGACAGTCGCCAAGAGATAGATCACATCCTATTAGAATAATATCCGCAAGCGCACGGATCTATCGTTGCATCATTTCACCCGGAAGTATTCAGGGTATCGTTATTTATAATTTCCCAAAGGAAGGCATGGGTAGTTAAGTAATCTAGCATGGGTATGAATATAATATCTAGCATGAGGAGAAATCGGTAAATATGCTATACAGGGGTAAGCATACGGTAGTTTGGATAGTGGACACACACTCAGAGCAATCTCAAAGGAATAAAGGTAAAATAAAGAATAAAGAATAATCTATGCGAAGCAGGCAGGTCCTATATAGTCATTGCTAGAACAGCTAATTCCACATATTATACAAGTCAAGAGTCGACTATAGACTAGGAATATGGGGAGACCGCGGCAACTGGTCTGCCAGTCGATGGCGGCATTTATGAACTCCTACTCAACATGCGAACGTGGGGGATTACAAGGGACGGACAGGGCTATCACCACCTGCCGCCTACCACCTCAACCGTGGCATGCCGACATATCCGAAGGTTCCCTCGCATCCGGACACCACGCCCGCATACTAAGGAGCTACCTACATCCCCCCAGGACTCCCACCCTACGGATGGACGAGCTAGGACATAGGCAAGCCCGAAGGCACATCGAACCGCTATTCCTCCTCTACAATCTAATCTAAACAAGTAAAACACATGAATGATGAAGAACAATGTAGAACACGATGAACAACTCTCAAAAGAACTATGGCCTAGTTCTTGATCATCGAATATATCATGTACTAGACTATACTCTAGTTCATATGCAAGACTATATAAATGTAATAAGAACTTGACTAAGGAAGAACGCTCCATAGATTTATACCAAGGATGTAGCTTTTCTTCCTGGAGACAAGCTCTCCAAGTAGCTTTGCCTAGCTCCAATGGCCTAACACTAATGCTAAAAGAACAAGTGAGAGGTGTAGAGAGTGCTCCAAATGGTGTGTGTGTTGATGGGGGGCCTCTCCTCTTCATTTATAGGGCGCTGGAGGCGGTTCGGGGGTAGTATGGTTAGAAGCACCAGCGGAACCATCATGCCCTCGATGGAAGGTGGCAAACCGCCTTTGGCCAGGCCCACACGCCAGCCAGGGGGGCGCGCGCGCGCCCCAGGCGCGCTCGCACCTGGGTGGAGCCGCCCCCTGACCGACTTTGGTCGGTAGGCCCGTGCCACCTCCTGGGCTGCACTGGTGCTGGTGCTTCTGGCCCATTTGGCCTCAGGATGGCCCACTTGCTCTCTAGCTCGTTTTACGCCTTCTCGAAAAGCGCCTTTTTATTCCGAAAATTCCTGCACTTGGTGTATTTTCTGCAAAACAATATTTTCTCCAAGTACAAGTGGAACTAGGTCAATAGTAAAGATATATGCGCAATAAAATATTTATTTCTCCCAAAATAATCTATAATTGGCGGGTAAAAATTGGAGTTAAGGACCGCCAACACCCTTTACCCAGGAATGCATGAGGATTGACAAAGTTGGTGACCTCTAATCCAGTCAACATAAAGACATCAGCAAGGGTGATTGTCAACGGTCCATGGCCGAATATAAAGGCATTTGCAGAGTTAGACCAGAAATACGATGCAGCTATCAACATTGATTCATTCTTCTCCATTTCTGAAAGAGAAAGAGTGACACACTGATGGATGTTTGCATCAACCCAAAACTTGCCTTTCTTTTCTTCAACCCTCAGATACCATTCTCGCCACCCAGCTGGAATATGAGGCCAATTTCTGAAGGCGTTGCTCCATGAATCAATACTGATGAGTGAATCCCCGAAGGGGAGCTGGCGCGTTTCTTCAGTGATGAAGGCGACCAGATCTGTGTTACCCATAGGGCCCAGATAAAAAGTGCTGCGCAAACTCGGAATGAGCAATTCGTTGCGAACCTCCTGGAAAAGAATCAAAATTCAAGCGGTGGAGGGAGAAATTCGAAAACCGAAGACGTGAAAGATTGTATTTACTGAGGGAATGAGGCTTCGGTTGCTATTCGATCTCGGAGCTTGAAGCCGCCATTGGAAAGGAGCTTTTCAACCGCTAGGGTTTGGTACCCGTGGGGAGCGGGAATGCCCAGTGTCGATTTGAAGCACGACCGGAGGTGAGAGGCAAGAATTTTGGAATAAAACTAGTTTTATCCCAAAATTGGGGGGCATGTGTTTGCACTAAAATTTGGACTAGCGGAAAGCGCAAGCAAGTTTTGACAGAATGAAGGACCGCGGAGTAACCCTGTACTAAAGTGGTTTGATTTTGGGGAATCGGCTAAATCGAATGGATCGGTAAAACCGGAATCGGCTATTTCGTGGAAATGTGTGAACTACATCGGTTCCAAATTCGGTTACATGGATTTGCGTCAACGGCACGGGACTCTATAGTATGGAATAGTAGAGCCCAAGTTATCTAGATTAATCTATGTTTTAGATTATTTTCCTTATTTACAAGTCGTATTAGAATAGGACTTGGTCAAGCCCAGGGTATAAATATGTAAGCCCCGGCACATTTTAAAACAATCTCACATTCAATACAACAAAAACCTTCGGCCTCAGTGCCATCAAACCCTTTAGTTTCTTAGGATCTCGGCGTATTTGCATTAGGCTTGGCTGGTTCGACCTCTCGCTTGCACTGTAAGTATCGTTATGAAGCTTTTGCTTGTGCTAGATCGGGCCGGTTCGACCTCTTTTGATGCATTTGCAAAGGTGACTATTGTTCGTGCTAGATCGGGCCGGTTCGACCTCCTTTCGATGCATTAGCAATGGTTGAGGGGTTTCGTGTTTACGCTAGGTTTGGCCGGTTCGACCTCTTACTTAGTATCACGCGTGCCAACAGTTTATGTTGATGCTTAACAGGGCCGGTTCGACCTCCTGTCGTATGAGTTAGCATAGGCTAGTTATCGGCTCTGCTAGATGTGGCAATCTAATAGATTCATCAAGTTATCTTTGCTAGTTATCGGCTCTCCTAGATGTGGCAATCTAGTAGATTCATTAAGTTATCTTCGCTAGTTATCGGCTCTGCTAGATTTGGCAATCTAGTAGATTCATCAAGTTATCATTGCTAGTTATCGGCTCTACTTGGTTTGGCATCCTAGTAGATTCATCAAGTTACCGATGTTGTTAGATCTATTTGTTTATCTTATTGTAAACAACATCTTTGCCCGATCAAGATTTGTAGACTTGGCTTACATCTTTCTAGATCTGATTGTCATCAATGCTTTAACTGTTTAGATCTATGATGTTGATGATCGATCTCATGCTTACATTAGCCAGGTCTTATCAATCTTTGTTCGTAACGTGTGCGCGTTCTAGGGTATAGGTAGCTTTGTAATTTATTTGTAAAGTTAGCTATGCACCTAGTTCGTTCTCACGTTGAGATCGGTTAATTTAGCCGATTCTCCAGAGCCCCACCCATATCATTGTTTGCATCAGTGTGTCTAGATCTAGTTAGTTTATTAAGCTTGCTTGGACGAGACTTGGCCCAACGATTACTTAGTCAACGGGTTTCAAATTCACGGGTTTAGTAGACTTACTAGATTTATTCATGCTAATGCACACGTGTAGGATTTTTTTCATAACCGTATCGAATAGACTGAATCGGCTAACGGCATTGTGTTTTCTTTGCGTATTTAAATAGCCGATTCAGTACGTTCTTTACTCTTTTAGCATATATCATGTCTAGATTCTTCTGCGATTGCTCATCCGTTTATGACATGATTATTTGCTTTATTTAATGCATGATTATTTATTAAGTCATTATTTTACATGCATGATGGATCTTGACTCTATAGTCACTGTGCTAATCAAATCGGCTATTTAGTCATACACTTGGAACTGTCTGGAATCAAGCCGGCAGGTTCCATAATTTGACTATTTTTTTCCTCCTTGTCAATTTCAGAGTCAAATTGACTGGCACGCCTTGACATCGATCGGATCGACTGCTGGAGATAACCGCGTGGACTGAGGAGACGCGCGCCTTGGTCTGTCTGGTTTGCGAGAGTACACGTCGGTGGTGAATTTTATCACCGACAAATACACACTCTCCTAAATGTCCAGAGAGTTCAGTAATGAAAATGGTTTGTCACTACTACCATGCATCTTCTGTTATCCATCCATTTCAATAACGTACTTATATGCTAACTAAGCGTGTTTGAGAAAAAATATACTAACTAATCGTGAAAGGAAAAAAGAAGAAGAGATGGACTGCACACGCCGCTTGACTGGATTCTTGAGGTTATATTTCGAGTGAATAATACATTAGAGTATTAGACACATAAACGGCAGGTTTAAAATTTGCATTATCCTCGTCGATCAAGGGAATCCAACGTCGATTACCCATATCCAGTTGCAGGTTTGAAAAGCAATATACTAGTGCAGTACTGCCCAATAGCTTATTCCCTCTGTCCTAGTTACAAACCCACAGCATTAGGTCAGATTACATCAGCACCGTGGTCACCAACGTTGGTTCCCAATTACCAATGCCTCAAATCACCCAAACTAGCACTATTCAAATGCATCCATCAATCACCCTTTTTACTACCATTCCTTGCTGCTTCCCATGAGGAAGAAACATTATCTATGTGTTGTGTAGACCAATCCTGCAGGTAGCCATGGACCACAGCACTAGCTAGTAGCTGATGTCCTCCACTGCATCTGATCTACTAGAGTGTGTGTGGACCAACAAGTGGTCATCAAGAAATTAATATAATCTTGCCACTGTACTAACAGCAGGGTGGGGGGTTTGTGATTTGCTATGCATATCATCATCATCATGGGCAGGCGCTGAGCAAGTGAGCATTGTCTCGAGGACATATGCAAGCAAGGATGCAGATGCAGCAGGCTCGTGATGTGGGAGCCCCTCTGTTGTTGCACTGCATGTTTCTGTAATGCTCATGCCTGTCTCGGTGAACAGCCATTGGCCATGCTTGTAAACAGCTAATCCTCGACCAAATGCACCTGCTAGAGATTTGGACTGGGGTTTCCCTTTTCAAAGACAGATGACCAAAATAGGCATGTAGATAAACATTACCCTGGCGATTTTGTTTGCTTAAAGCTTCCCGGATAAGATAGCTAGCCACAGGCAGTGATTTATTTGGATAGTTCTAAACTGACTGAATAATCCAAGGTTTTCAGATTAACCAGATGATTGCAACCGAGGCCTTGTTTAGATTGCAAAATTTTTCAACTTTTGCTACTGTGCAATTAGTTTTTTTTTTTACTTACATTTAATGCTCTATGCATGCGTAAAAAAATTGATGTGATGGAGAAAGAGTGAAAAATTTTGAAATTTTGAGGGGAACTAAACAAGACCTCGTGCAATGCAACAGTGAAGCACTACCACCACAGCTGTTGCATCAGCATTGGTGTGACAGTGAAACCATGAGCCTTAACATCAGGGAATAGTACTAGCAGAAGACACATGTGTACTACATATCGACTGATGCCATGTCTCCTACCAATTGCAAGGTGGTAAGTGAGGGCTTGTTTAGATTCTTCTAAAATTCCTAAGTTTTTTCACTCTCTATTCATCACATCAATTTTTAGATGCATGTATGAAGCATTAAATCTCTACTCCTAAAAAGCACTAAATGTCCAGGTCTACCGGCAGGACGAAACCCGCCCGACTCCCTGCCCTCGCCTGAAAACTAAGGGTCGAACTAGCGAACGAATGTTCTACGATAGAACGCTGTAGGCCCGGCCCATCTCCCTTCCCCGGCCACGCGCGGGACGCACCGATGCCACCCCACCGACACGTACAAATGCGGGCACACACGGGCGCCCCCACCCCCCGCGGCACCTCCGACACACACGGATGGGCCCATCCCCATTCCCCGCCCCCGCGACACCACCCGCCGCCGCCGGCGACCCGACATGGCCGCCCATGCCTCGAAACAAAAAAGGAAAAAATCATAAACTGAAACAAATCAAAAATCAAAAATGAAACAAAAAAAAATGAAAATGAAACAAAACACAAATAGAAACAAGTAGGAACTAGAAACAAATGATTACATGAAAATGAAACAAAAAGATGGAAATCAATGAAACATAAAGAAAACAAATGATTACTAGAAACAGAGAACAAAATGAAATTGAAACAAAACTGAGAAATGAAAAGAAACAATAGGAACAAACGATTGAAACAAAAAACAAAATCTGAAACAAATAAGAAAAAATAATGAAACAAATTGATTTGGTATAAAAGAAACAAAAAGAAATTCGAATTGAAACATCATGGCCGGGGAGGGAGGAGACGGGGGGGTAGAGAGGGAAGAACAGGAGGCTTACAGGTACGGGCTCGTCCCCATGGCGACCGCCAGAGCCGCCATGGCCGGGCCCCGCTCCGCTGCCGTCGCCATGGGCAGATCGTGGGAGGGCGCAACGGGACCACAGCAGGGAGGAGGGGGGCTCTCTCGCCGGATCCGCGACCGCCATGGCCAAAGATGGCGACCGCGACCACCATCGCCGGATCCCGGGAGACCGCCGCCGCCCCCTCGCCGGAACCCTAGGTCGTCAAAGTGGAAGATGGAGGAGAAAAGGGGCGCGAGGGGAAGGGAGGGAGCAAGCACGAGCGGGCGGCGGCGCGCGCGGCCCCGAGAGAGAGAGAGAGAGAGGCACGCGGCGCCGGCAGGAGAGGGCGGCTGCGAAAGCGGTGCGCGAGAGCGTGGCCAGCGGCGGAGAAAAGCGAGGAGGGAGGAGAGGGGATTGGGGTGAGTGTCGTGTGTGGCCGGATGGACTGGGGTGGGGGGCGTGGGTGTGGCCATTCACATCTGGACTGGTGCACGCGTGTCGACGCTACTTTGGGCCCAGGTGTTGGACGCGTGGAACCTTCGGTTCCAAGCATTACCGGAAAACTAATCCCGCCCGACTCCCCTGCTCGGCCCTTCCACGCAGCGGCGCGGCTCCCCTGCTCGGCGGCTGCTACCCACCAGCTCCCTGTGGCGCGGCTCCCCTCGTGGCGGCGCGCGCGAGGCCGCCAACCGGCCAGGACGCGGCGGCGCATGTTTTTTTTTTTGAAAGACCCGGTCACCCGGCATTATATTAATAAGAAGGAAGTAGAGTTTACAACAAAGCGCGAGAAGCGCAGCCTCAACGTGACAGACCGTCACGAGGGGTTAGAGTACATTAGTCAATTACTCCCGTCATTGCGAACAACAAAAAGTGGGTGAAGAGCTTTCGCTCCCGCCCGCGCCCACAAGGCAGCTTCGTTCTTGATCAAAGCCACCACCTGCATTGCTGAAACCAAAGCCGCATCAAAGACGGCCGCATTCCGTTCCTTCCAAATGCACCAGAGGGTCAGTATTGCCAAGGAGTGAGCCATCTTGCCCCCAGATTGGGTCACCTCCAAGAGCCAGGCCTCCAAGTCAAGATCGGTGGACCATTGCTCCGGGCCAAGGCTGCTACAATTGCTCCAAAGTGCAACTTGCCTCCAAACATCACGTGAAATGGGGCATTCAAGAAAAAGGTGTTGGGCTGTTTCCAAGTTCCTGATGCAGAGGCCGCAAAAGTAGTTGTTCTCCCAACCGCGCGCCTGGTGTCGAGCCACAGTCCAAAGACGGTTTTTAAGGAGGAGCCAGAGGAAGAACTTACACTTTGGGGGTGCCCAAGCTTTCCAAATGAGCTTCGGAAAGTTGGAAATTACGTGCCCGCTGAACTGAATGGCATATGCTGACTTTGCCGAGTACTGCCCGCTAGCTTCAAGTGTCCAGCAAATCGGCGGCGCGTGTGACTGCGCGAGGCCACCGACTGGCAGGCATGCGTCGGCGCGGCTTCTCCTCCCCACGCAGCGGCGCGGCGAGGCCACCAACCCCCTCCACGCGGCGGCGGGGCGATGCCACTGACCGGACGGCGGGTGCTGCCTCTTCTTCTCCGCCGAGCACATTCCCCCGCCCACCGGATCCCAAATGGTATTTGGCCACCAGGCGGCAGCTAATGCCAGCGGTACTACGGTCTCTCCATGGCTCCGTCTCCGACTCCCTGCGATCTACGCCTCAGTGGATGCCAGATGGTGTGATTGGTGAAGCGAAGCCCTAAAGCTTGAAGGTTGTAGACGGTAAACAATTTACGTACTGTTATCAGTTATAGCCTTATGGGGCTTGGCAGCCTGCGCTTGCAGTTGCAGCAGTTTCAGCGATTGTTTGATCTCACAACTTTAATTGCTTTTCGACCTTGCCATTGCAATCCAATCCATACAGGCTATAAGGCATATTTAATTCCTTGCAATTGCAATCCAACCCATACATGCTATCAGGCTTCTTTGATGTACTGTGTTGAGATCCCCTCTTGTATTCATCTATTTAGTTGAGCATAAGTTCTTGTGTACTGAATTTATGGATGTGTAGTCACAAGTTGAACCATATGAATTTAGCTGTGTCGCAGCATTGACTTCAGGGCTGCATCAGTTATCTTATCTAATTTCGTGCTGGTATTGGAAATCTGAGTTTTTGCATACCTCATTTATGTAGCTGCTATGTTGGACACTTTCGTGCATGACTTTCAAGCTCTGTCCACCTTGCTGTAAGTAGTCAAAACAATCTGATGGATACACAGGTGTATGTTCCTACCTGAGTTAGCTGCCCTAGATGTTAGTTGTGCATCTTAACTTTATAAGTCCCATGGTTAACTCTAGGATTTAAAACACTGCAACTGAGACTGCGTCCTATGTTGTTATAAGGTGAGATTATAGTACAGGATAGATTCTTGATTTTCAATACATGAACTTCTGACGCTTACTGTTAGACTGCTTGCATTTTTCTTATCGCACTCATTGCCTTATCTTCTATTCCCATTAGTTTAGGGTTTAAAGATGTTGCCTACCACTTACATTTCTAGATGAAATTACAAATTACTAAGAGCTTCTAGATGAAATTACAAATTGCCTTGAGAGTCCTTTCTGAAAATAGGGTGCAACCATGAATTGAAAAACAGACCTGCGATTATTTGTGTTGTCAAGATGACCCTGTGGTTACTGTGTCCAATGTTCTGCAGCATGCATGTCAGACTTGTGTGATTCTATGTATCCTTTTGGTTTCCACTCGTCTGCTTGCTTTTTGTGCCATCAGGCAAGTGTGATTCAGACAGAAGGAAGGAAGTATGGTATTTTTACCAGTTGCCTGATAGCTTTCAGTGTTCATACAGTGCTTAAACGCTAAATTTAGTTGAATATTTTGGGAGATTTTGAACTCTGAATTTGTGCTGTTTTCAACGGTAAGGAATTAGTATGCAATGTAGATCAAGTCGGTTCTCAGAGGCTATAGAGGGAGAAGGTGGGGAAACATGACCAAATATTGATCTGACTTGTGCTCTGTGCCAGATTGTTGTTTTGTTCTCAAAAAATGCTTTTCTGTTCTAAATGATCTGCTGAAAATATAATGAACTCTTGAGCACCTCAGGTCTGCAAATAGTGAGTGAAGTTCAGTCTAGGATGGGAAATATTTTATTTTATTTTATTCATTTATCGGTGCATGAAGGCCCTGCTATTTTTTTACAAATGTTAGATTCAGTGCAAGTCCATGTTGCTTTATAATTATAATATCCATACGTTATTCTTAAATATCCTAAAATTCCTTTGTTACTTGTTCCTTACTATTCACCCTTGGTTTGTTTGGCTTTTACAGCAAAACAATGGTAGTGGTAAAATTATTTAATCAGAAGTGGGTGAGGCAGCAAAAAACATAAAACACAAGGTAAGCTCTGATTTGGATTCTTTGGACTTGTATTTATGTCTTACTCTTGGAGACGGTATAACCTGAACAATAACACTTTAATTTTTTTCTTGAGCTTCAAGTTCAAACAAAATATCAGATATGCGATTTCTGAAATATTCTATAGTTTTATTCTTATTTATCTATATATATAGGTGCCCAGTTTTAACTAAATTGCACTGTAATGGCTATTGCATAATTGAAACATAAATTATAATTGTAACAGGGCAGCATCAAAATGAGAATATGTGCAAGGGTCATTGAGGAGTGAGGAGCCCCCTACTGTTACTTGAAATATATTGGGGTTTCTGGTTGAAATATTAGGAATGCACTTGAACTGAAAATGGTCAGATTTGTGTATGAGTTTCTGTACAAAAGGTTATTAGGAATACTGTTTTGTATGTAGAAGTTTTGAATAAGATCAACGTGTTTTGTAGTTCTGAACAAATTCTAGACCTGCACCTTGGCCATCACATATTCTGACATTCCTTTGGTTAACATGGAGCTCATTTGTCTTACCTGATGGACTGAGATCCTTCTATTTTCATTGATCATGTAGGTTTGCTTGGAACGGGCCAGCGATCAACACCAGAATCTAGGT
The DNA here is from genome assembly GCA_018135685.1 of Themeda triandra. Classification (NCBI taxonomy): domain Eukaryota; kingdom Viridiplantae; phylum Streptophyta; class Magnoliopsida; order Poales; family Poaceae; genus Themeda; species Themeda triandra. The sequence continues at coordinate 113,740 of JAENPR010000982.1, read as the reverse complement.
TGGTTAAATTATAATAACACATCCATGTTTTAAATACATGAAAAAACGAGGACTCCATCTATTAGCCAACCGGAGTCTGAATATGTATTGATCTCTCAGTCAAGGGCTTACCCATGAGGATTTCTTTACTTTGCATGTCTGAACATCATGCTCGCAATATCATCCTTTTTTTGGTAACAATGCAACACATGTTGATACATTTATCATGGCATTATTTTTTTCCTATTGCAATGCACGGGTATTTACCTAGTGATTTGAAATACGGGTGATTCCCTAATCTTTGTACGGATGTTGGCAGTCTGAATTTAAGCATCGAGTGTGCATTTGGTGCAAACCGCGCGCAAAAGCAGAGCTGGTCGTGTACTTGGTGTCTTCCTTCGCCCTGGCAGCAGATAGCAGAACGCTCGAGCAGACTACTAAAACTAGCTGCTAATAAATGGCCCTGCACTGAACTCATGGTGTAGATCATTGCATTGGTACTAGAGTGTAATATTGGGACTTGGGAGAGATGCTGTCGATTAGGGTGAGAGGTTTAGCCTCGGCCTTCAGCCAATACGTAATTACCAATATATCCTAGAGTGTATATTGTGAGAGGTGCTCTTGATTAGCTAGCGGGGGGCATATGTTGCTAGAAAAATACTAATTCATTGCTCCACTGTATGATTTATTTTTCATAGAAGAAAGCCACAGGCTAACAATGCAATATATTCCTCGACAACAATGACACACTCCTAATTTTTAGCAACTGTGGCAAGGTGCTCTGCCCTTCCATTATAGTGTAGGAAAGCAGAGAACAGTTTATTTACAATTCCAACAAGAAAAAAAAAAGAAACCAACCAAGAGAACAGACAATACTAGATACTAATTGAGAAATATGATGTTTAGCAAGAGATGCATGCACTCTGCAACGCATCAATCTCTCAATTCAAAGAGAAGGCATCCACTTATACGACTTAATACTCTTAACACTACACGGCTTATCAAATTCCTCATCCTCACAGGTAGTCCACGTTCCACTTCCAAGCAGTGTATGCAGAAAATAATGCATCCTGCTGTCTTGTAGTTCTTCTTTAATTGAGTACAAGTTGAAGCTTACGGTCACACTTTGAAGATCTGTGGCGTTTGCAAGCACGAACCGCAAGAAGAAGAGTTCGCAACTAGTTCCAGTCATTCCCCTAAAATCGGCTTTGTGGAGGTTAGCTAAAGAGATATTGCTTGATTCCCAGTGATCTGGATGATTGCAGGTTGAGTCTACACCTTTGACGTAATATTCATTCTGTTGCAACATGGAAATCCAACATGGAGATCAATATGCATGGTTTAGTGAGATGGAAACATTGGATAAAACTAATATATAAGGCTGCAGGTTTGTTTAATTTGGAGCTAGGATAATGTGCTGCTCACCGTCTTAGACAAGAAAGCGAAATGTCCCGAATTGTCTAGCCGTAGACTGAGATATTCGAGATTTCTAAATCTTGTGAGGAGACTTGCGACGGCATCTCCAAAGGAATGTCGCTGACATGCAACACCAATGGTAACCAACAAAGACGTGTGAAAGGATCAAGATGCCCAAGAGGGGGGGGTGAATTGGGCTAATTCTAAAAATTCTCTCGGAATTAAACCTACTAGCCCATGATTCACCCCTTTGTGCCTATGTGTGTTCCTAGACAATCGATCAACTAGAGTTTTGCACCCTAAGTTCCAATCCTATTCTAGCATGGCAATTCTATGAAAGTAATTGCAAGAATGTAAGTGCTAGAAAATAAATGCGGAAATTAAGGGGACAAGGAACACAGCGATCTTTTTCCCGAGGTATCGGAGAGTCGCCACTCTCCACTAGTCCTCGTTGGAGCACCCGCGCAAGGGTGTAGCTCCCCATTGATCCTCGCAAGGACCAAGTGCTCTCTAGGGCTGATTCTTCGTCGCTCCGACGCGGTGAATCGCCAAGAACCGCTCACAAGATGAGTTGGGTCATCCACAAGCACCGCTGGATGATCACCAAGCTCCAATCACCACCAAGCCGTCTAGGTGATGGCGATCACCAAGAGTAACAAGCACAAACTCTCACTTGACCTCGCAAAGTCTAGGGAGAAGAGTGGATGCACACTAGCTACTCTCGATCGCTCATGAACTCATGGATTCTCAAATCTCTTCAAGTCATGAGGCTCTTGCAACTCTCCTGCTCTCACAAGGTGTCTACCAGCTGAACAAATGAGCAAGAGAGCTAAAATGGAGGGGGTGTGGTCGTATTTATAGCCAAGGCCGAAATCCAACCGTTACCCCGCATTTTAGCTCGGTTGTGGCCAGCCGGGACGCGTCCGGGCGCCCACCGCCGACGATCCGGCGCTTGATAGGATTCAAAGGCTGACTAGCCGTTGGGCTACAGTGCGAGCTCCGGACGCGTCCGGCGCTTGCGTCCGGCGCGCGTCCGGCGCGCGACTGATCTGTCCTGCCCGATCCCAAAACTCTCTGGTCCGCGTCCGGCGCACGCCGGACGCCAGGCTAACGCGTCCGCCGCTCGGGCGACGAGGCCGCTCAAGCATGCACCGGACGCGTCCGGCGCCCTTGGCTGGCGCGTCCGGCGCCTGTTGAAGCTCCCGTTTTCACTTGATCAGCGATCCTTTGAAAACGGCGACGACTTCAACACTTCTCAGGGATTACAAGTAACTCCCTAGCGCTATTCCTCACAGTGTGCACCACACCTAATCCAATAGACTTAACTAGGTCAAGCTAACCATTTGCACCCCCCTTAATAGTACGGTCAAAAGAGAAAAACAAAGTCCTAACGACTAATCCGATGTCTCTCAACACCTTCGACAATCGGAACTAACCGTCCTTAACCTTGTCCCAACCTTTGAAAACCGAAACGATTTCCATCGATAAGAGGGCATGCCAACCAAATCACCCGAGATTCCATTACCATGACCTAACTCACATTGTTTCTGCAAAACACACGTTAGTCATAGTAATCTATATTGTCATCAATCATCGAAACCCACATCAAAGGGCCTAGATGCTTTCAACGTGATGTTAGGAAGCTGTGGTATGTCCATCAAGTCAACGTGCCGCTCATTTTCCTGACGATCAAAATCAAGCAACAGGAAAAGAAATATTGTTAGCGATAGATCAGATTTAAACTTTGCATCTATCTGGCAAAACCAGTGAATAGAAAGAGTATGAAACAAACAGCGCAAATAAAAGCAGCAGTCTCACAAGATATAAACGTACCAGTGGAACGTAGAGATGCACAAGCAAGCATCTGACTGACGAGCTACAACGCTTCAGGAGGCAGATATTACTGCTATTTGGGTCATGGTCAGCGTAGTTATGCTTGATCAAGTCAATCTTTAAGCGCCACACGCACGGCAAAGGGCCATGGATGGAGGTTGTGGTAGTGTTACCGAAATAAGTGAGCTCCTTGAGCCATGGGGCCGAGACCCTGAGCGACTCGATATGATCGCACTCGTTGATCACAAGATACAGGAGCTTCGGGGTCCTCAGTTCCAGCAAGCAAAGAAAACGGACACGCTCCATGGACAGCTCCAAGAGCTCGCCGGCCTCGAGCACCAGCTCATCGTGCTTGTTGGTCACGGGCCACACGAAGTTGATGCGCATCATGTGCAGCTTCTGCAAGCTTGGGCAGCACACCGATGACAAGAGGCGAGCAAGAAGGTGAACACTGCTCTCTACTAACTCCACGAATTCGAGAGTGAGTTCCTTGAGTGATGTGAACATCACGGTGCGTGGGAGTCGGAGTTCTGCAAGGCTTAACCCCAAACGCAAACACTCCAGTTTTGGGAAGCTAGGAAGAAGCTTATCGAGGTCCATTACAGGCATCTTCTGAACTAACGGCAGGCGAAGGTCGAGCTGGAAGCCCTTTACTTGGTGATGCACGGCGTACCGAATCCACACCTCCGCTGCTTTCATGGCCGGAGTCCAGAGTTGCTTTCTTGGACCGCCCCAGGGGAATAACAGCGGGATTTTCAATTCATCGATATGGGCTTCCGACGTCGCACCGGCACGCTGCTCCAGTACGTCGTTGACGATGGCGATGTACCGTCGGACGTCGCCGGCCGCTTCGAGCGCCGGCCACCCGAAGAAATCCAGGACGGGTGAGCGCTTCCAGAGGCCACGCCACCGCTTCGACAGCACGCCCGTGCGCACCAGCTCCCTCACGTTGAGGTGCGCCAGCCTGAGGATGAGCTCGCACAAGTTGTCGTCCAGGGCGCTGATCCGGTCGGGGCAGTCCGGCGGCTGTATTGGCTTCGCCTTCTGCTTCATGGACTCCATGGCCGCTGGCTGGGGAAGCTAGCAGGCGGGGAATCAGTGGGATCAAGCCGGTGGCTCTCTTGCGGGCGGGCTGCGGCGTGTGGTTCAGGTGGTGGTTGTTGGCTACAGCATATACGGAGCAGATCCACGCGCCTGCGCAGAGGTCGACGTCGGAGTAGCGGCGGCGGGCAGCGGGCGGCGGCGTGGGGTTGAGGAGTGGCTCGATTTGGGAATCAATCGGGGGAAACGACCGACGAGTGCGGCCGGCGGCTGAAGAAGACAGAATCGTCTGGTGTGGTGGGTTAGTTTTTTCTTTTCTTTTTTTACATGGAAGGTGGGCTGGCTCGGCTAACATTCATTAGTGGGCCCCATTTTTTTTGGACGCGACTAATGCCTGCACGCGCAGGATTTCAGGTTGCAGCATGCACACCTCGCCCAGAGCTCACGCCCCCGTCGCCGGCCACCGTCCCGCCGCGGCGAGCTGGGGTTCGGCCTAGCTCGCCGCAGCTCCAGTGAACCCCAGCTCGCCTGTTCCCCCCCCGGCTTCTTCCTCAGCCACGGCGAACTCCGGCAAGCTCCGCTGAAGTCCGGCCATGGCGCCCCCGCCCTAGACCTGGCCCGGTGTAGGGACGAGATGGACTAGAGGGGGGTGAATAGTCCTTTCTAAAATTTAATGCACCGGCTGTAGAAAAGAAATGCGGAATTAAAACTATCGGCCTAGGCAAGACTTTACCCCTCTAACTATAGCTCTAGATGCACCTTGTAGAAGATCCTACACAAGTAATCAAGGTGCCAATCTAGCTAGTGCTCTTCTAAACAATTCTAGCTTACAAGGTCACACAAACCTAAGCAACTAGTACTTTCACAAACTGGGGAGCACCTACGCAATTCTAATGAGCAAAAGCACAAAGCCAACCTAAGCTCACTAGATGCTTAAGGACAAGGCTACACAAGCCGATTCCAAGAGCGCAATTTACATAACTACACAAGCTAAGCAAAGCAAGCGGGTTACTTCTAGCAACATAAGCAAGAAGGTGCTCAACAAGCTACACAAGCAATTGAGCACAAAAGCAACTACTCAAGCCAAGTATGAAAGTAGGAATGTAAATACAAGCTTGAGCAAGAGGGGATGCAAACCACCGCGAAGAGTGGACACAAGATGATGATGGCCAATCGCCGGGCGTAGAGACCAACCACCTACAAACAAGCACAAGGAGGTCGAAGTCTCGGCAATCACAAATCGACACACGATTTTTCTCCTGGTTCACTTGGTCGCCACCAAGCTACGTCCAGTTGTGGCGATGCACCGACTTGGTGATGAGATGGCCGCTCAATTTGGCTCACTGCCAAAAACCCACCGGGGAGCCCCAACTCCAATCAACACAAGACCGGGATCCTCCAAGCCATGCTCAACTAGAGTAGCCAATTCGCGCACACGCGGGGAAGGCTCAAGAATCCCTCATAAATCCTCCTCTGGAGCACCGCACAATCTCCTTGCGTGCTTCGACGGAGTCTCTTGCCACCAAGCCGTCTAGGAGGTGGCGACCTCCAAGAGTAACAAGAACACCGGCTTGCAACACGAACATCTAGTGCCACTCGATGCAAATCTCTCAATGCAATGCACTAGACTCGCTCACTCACTCGATCGGATGATCTCTATCAAGCACAAGTGAGTAGAGGGCTCTCCAAGCACTACAACACAAGCCACTAAGGCCCTAGTGTGCTCAGCAGCCGGCCAAGGCCGGCCAAGGTCTCTAATTATAGCCCCCATGGGCCAACTAGCCGTTGCTCCACGAGCTGGCCAAAGTCGAGGGCATCGGACGCGGCCGACGCCACCCGTCGGACGCTGCAGCCCGCGTCCGACGCTCCTCCGAGCGCCACGTGTCTCGACCGTTCGAAGACGACCGTTGAAGCCCAACGGCTAACTGCAGAACGTACTCAGATGCCCTACGTCGGATGCGTCTGGCGCCGACCGACGGACGCGCCACCGAACGACGGACGCGGTCCAGTGGCCTCAGTAAACCGCTAGACCACCGGACGCGCGCGGGACGCACCACCTGACGCGCCCAGCGTCCGACGCTCACCAACAGCCACGCGCAGGCCAACGCACAAGACCACGGCGTCGGACGCTGGAGTTCAACCGAACCGCGTCTGATGCTCCACGCCCGGACGCGTCCGGCGCCATGGAGTTGAACGAGCTGACCCCGTGTCCGAAACCGTCGGACGCCAAGCCCCAGCGTCCGACGCGGCATGTCGGCCGCGTCCGGCGCAAGTAAATCCACGATTTATAGCCCGTCGAAAATGCGATCTTCTCCACCATGCTATCCAACAAGTATACCAACTTGATCACCAGAGATAGCATGTTTTCAACCACATTTTGCATCCAGCGTAGTAGAAAATATGCCTTCCATTTTCTCGAAAGCGCCGAATCCCGCCTCGCAAGCTCGGCGGGAGGGAGAGAGGGACCCAAACCCATCTCTGCCCTACAAATCACCGCCACCTTTGTAAATGTGCCAACACCACCAAGTGTACATCACCATGTGCATATGTGTTAGCATTTTCACAATCATTTTCAAAGGATTTTCTCTTGTTCTCACAACGCCACTCGATCCTAGCATGCCGCAACGTTAGATCGCTCAAGTGGCACTAGATGACCGATATGCAAACAAGTTTGCCCCTCTTGATAGTACGGCTATCAATCCTAAATCCGGTCATCAACTTCTCTACACACCTCATGACCGGTGAAATGAAATGCCCTAGGTTATACCTTTGCCTTGCGCATTTCCAATTCCACCGTCTTCCACCAAAGTGCCAATGCAACACATGCACCAACACAATCTCAAGTTGATATGATCCACTTCATATCATCATGCAAACCTCTCGGTCCATCGATCTTGATCTCACTTGCTCTTCATCGCCTCATGGTCCATCGGAACCAAGTCTTGCCCGAGCTTCACCATCTCTAGGTCCATCGCTCCACTGCCTCAACTTGTCCTTCACACACCCTCCGGTCTTGAGCCAAGCCTCATCTCGATCTTCACCATCTTGGTCACACGACTCCATGTCATGTCATATATGCAATTAAGCTCCTTCATTGCACATTCACCTGTGGACTAAACTCCTGTGTATTCTCATAATCACACCATTAGTCCACCTAAGTTGTCACTTAATTATCAAAACCAAACACGGGTCCTTTCACCCGGCCGCCACCCCCGCCGCCAGGGCTCCCTAAACCACCCGCCAACCATCCCACCGCCTGTCTTCCCTCCCCCCTCGGCTGGCCGGCAATTTATAGCCCACCGGAGTTGGAGAAGAAGGGGGAGTGGCTCACCGGAACCCTAGCCTAGGTCGCTGGAGTTGGAGGAGGAGGAGGAGAAAGAGAGATGAGAGGGGAGGAAGAGGAAGCCTACGTGTGGCGGATCCACGGCCACCGGTGCCGGATCCGGCCGCCGCCGCCACGGATCGGCCATGGCCGGCGTGGGCGCGGGCACTGTGGAGGTGGTGGGGGCGTGGGGAGGCGGTGGGGGGCGTGGGGGAGGTGTGTCAGGAGGTGGTCGCCGGTGAACCGCCGGGAGGTCGCCGGAGAAGACAGGGACGATGGCGTGCGGTGGAGAGGAAGACGACGTGGAGGAAAGTCGTCCTCCCGTGCGCGTGCAAACGAATTGCGAAATAAGCCAGGCTGTCTCTCCCATGCGCGTGCTTCTGCGGTTGGATGTGAACGCGGGTGGATTGGACGGCAGATCAGGTATGTGTGACGCACGTCCGCGACCTGCGCGGTCAGTACGTAGCATTTAGGTATTTTTTTGGTAGCAGTTGGCTGGTCCAAGCAGATAAAGCCGCCTCCACCGCCTCACTCCTGTCCTTCCGTTCCGTCGAGGGCTGGAAGGAGGCCTCCTCGCCGTCCCACTGTCCCAGTGTCCCACAGCATCCATCGACGCAGTTTGTTGTCGACCGGGTCTTACGTTGCGCCGAACTCCCGATCGGAGTTCGGGACGGGTGCACACGCCATCCGAGCGGCGATGTACGACTGGAGTTCCTGCATGCGTGGATGTGGTGAAACGCAGCCCAATGACTTCGATCTGGACACTAACGCGGCCCGGTGCGTAGTGATCAGGATGAACAACGTGGAGGGAGAAATGAAAGCATCTTCAAAAGTTTCGTAGAGTCAGAATTAAGATTAGTGCAATAAAAGTTACCCTTGGATCCATGGTCTCTATTTAGAACAGAATTTACAATAGAATGAAATGCAATTCTTTGTTCATTATTTAGCTGTTGATAAAGTTTATTTGATTCAATTTCTAACTCATTGCAATCATAGCTCAGTTATTTCTGAATTAACTGGTTGTTTACGTCAACTTTATATTGTGATGACTTTTGTGGAAGGTTATAGTTGTACATGTAAATTCCATTCTTTGAAAATATTTCTTCCAGCTCTGGTAGTATGTCTTATAGTTCCTATCTGTTGGATTGCATATAATTGGGTGACATTTGTTAATGAGATAACGTTCAATGTCATCGGTCATTTTCCTCCAATTTTCGTTATACAATTTTCGCTCATCTTGTAAGTTGCAAAATAATAGCATGGTGAAAAATAGGTATCACAGTTGTGCTGCAGTTGCCCAATTTGCAGCTTCAGTAAATGTATCATACCATTCTTTGTCATCTTTGAGGAGCCCACGTGCTGCACATGCTTCCTTGAATGTTTGATACACCATTCCATTATATGTTGTTATATCTTTGTAGCTTTGTGCTCCTTTGACTATCATAAGCAGCATTCGTAGATAGAAACGCTCTCCTTCTATTGGATTTACATAGTACAGTCTACCAATCTTAAAGTCTCTTCAGTCTACCAATCTTAAAGTCTCTTTGACGTTTTATCCATTTTCTATTCTTTTCATCCCATTTCCAATCTTGTGGAAATTCGCAATATGTGAGTTTCCTTGCGTTTTCATACAGATTAATTTTGTTTTTTTTTTTTGGAATTTTGGATCTTTAGCAATCATTTTTAGCTTTTTTCGTTTACGCAATGACACCATGTTTTGTAATGGTAAATGTACAGGTAGTCTTTCTACTAGTGGCCAATGGTAATGTATATCATATTCTGATAATCTCCAAAGAGCATCTTGTTCACATATGTATTGGCAATCTAGGTACTCTTAATTTCATCTATATTTTTACCTTGTTCACTTGAACCTTCGTGGTCTCTTGCTCTAATGCATTGGAACGTGATTGATGCTCGGTCAGGTCCTTTGTTAACATATTTGCATAGATATTTTAACAATCTACTTTTGTTTACATATTCTATGTTTATATGTGCTTGATACTTTTTAAGCAAGTTTATATTGTAAGGAACTACCCATCTATTATCTAAGTTATGATTTTCTCTTCGGATATACATATTGTTAACTCGTCTATGATATACAGTGAATCCATTATCTGTGAATGTGGTCTCTTCTGTAAAATCTTTTGGATAAAATTTTGAGCATTTACCTTTTTTCATGCAAGGACAATTTTCATTTTTGTCACCACATCGCCTATGCATCATATGTTCAGATACAAGGACATAAGCTAAAGGATCATCTTCTGGATTAGGAATCTCAGCTAATATCCATGAGTCTATTACTTCACCATTGATGATCAAATTTTTTTTATCTATCCATCATATGATGTGAACATGGGGCAATCCTCTTTTTTGGAATTCGATTGAATATAAGATAGCTAATATTGGACCAAATAGTTGTAACAGAAACGCCCAATTTATAAGAGCTCAAGTAGAAATCTGCTAATAAACCGCTAACTTTGCATACTTGAACCCATATATATCCGGTAGTCCGAAAAATTTTGAGGGATCTCAAACTTTTTCAACGTACAACCAAGATCGTACATGATTCAGTAACGACGGTCCACATGTTACATAAAGTTCGCACGTAGCTCAAATACGTCGGAGTTTACAAAATATTATTACAACACCTTTGAATAAAGAATAGCGGAAGCAAATTACTTTGAAAAACCCACACTCACATTTTGTTTAAATATGGTGCCAGCTCATAGTCAAATCCAACAAAAGTATATGAGGTAAGATATAAGGAATGACCGTGCCCATGGTCTGATTTTCTCCCATAGTGGGATAGGAACCCATCTTGTAGCCACAGCAACCTAGATGAACACCTGCAACAAGTGGGAATAAAACCCTGAGTACGAGAATGTACTCAGGCTTACCCATCATAAACCAAAAATAAATTGACTCCAAGGAGTATGCAAGGCTTTATAAGTGGGGTAGTTGACTCATTTATTTGCAGAAAAAAGCTTGAGCTTATTAAGAAGAATTATTATAATCTTCTAGCTTTGCATTTTAAAGTCATTAACCTGATTGTACTAGATTAGCACCTGAACTAAACAAGCATGGTGTATTTATTAAGCAAGAATAGTAACCATTTCCGGTTGAGCATCTTTCATCATCAACATCATAACCATATCATCTCTTTGTTCAAGTTCTTATTACGATGCCGCTGCTCAAGTCAAATGCTCACTGTCCAGGAGCGATGGCGATTCGAATCGATTCCTAACCAGCTGGTGATTTATTCCCCACACAAACCAGGCATACTTTGCAAGAGCAGCCTTAGTCACCGACCGGACTATTCGAGTAAAGTCGCGGGTCCAACAAGAACCATCGTACCCAGGGGCCGCCCGGCTGCCATCAGGGCGCGCCATGTCATAGGCCTTACCACCGCGCCCCTGTGGCCCCCCATCATCTCCAAGACGATGCGCTCAGTAGGTCGATTCCCGACTCAAATAGAGTTACGGCTTCGCGGTCGGATCTACCCACCATTCCAGCTAAATGTGGGGCATGCGTTCAATATGACTTGAGGACGTACAACGAACGGGGCCCTAGTCTAGGTTAAAAAAATAACTAATTGCACAGTTTAGTTGTTAATGACGAGACGAATCTTTTAAGCCTATTTATTCCATGATTGGATAATAATTACCAAATACAAACGAAAGTGCTTCATGGTGTCTTTTCAGCTTCCCAATTTGCAATCTAAACCAGGCCTGAATGGGCTCAATCAGGAGCAGAGTTTTTGCAAGTGCAGGTGACCTCTCCACATCATCTCAACAAGTGTCCTTGACGACAATCAGACCAGCAGCTCTGTGTGTGTATAGTGTAGGCAAGGGCCATGGATTTCATTCACCTCTGCTAATAGCTGCTCACTTGTTCTACCACTACCACCACAAGACCAAGGCCACAGCAACAGCAGATGCCACATTGCAGAAAGATTCCCTGCTGGCTCCTTTATTAACTAACCGCTGATGGGCAATGTCTGATGCAAGCACATGCCCCCACTGGATTCCTTTGTTTCTGCAGTGATTCAATTGCAAAAGATAGTACTCAATTATCACTTGAGCTGAGTCTGAGCGCCCCCATGCTGTGCCATGGCAGCATGACCATTGCAAGCGTTGGTAGTGGCAAGGTGGGGCCCTCCAAGATAGATGTGTGATGTCATCATGAGCCTCTCTGAAATCTCAATGACTGAATGGTGGTACTGTCAGTGTGTTGCCATAGGCTGCTTCCCATTGGACATCACACAGGGACAGGCAGAGCTTTTTTTTTAGATAAAGGATAGTATTTCATACCCGACTTCATCTATCAACAGGTAGAATCAGGCCAATTATTATAAAGCTGAGGCCACAGACAAGAAAAATGAAAGAGAAAATAAACTAGGAGCTCTAGAAGTCATCCACGGCATTCCAGCTTTCTACAAGACAAGAATACACCGCGAAATGCACGGCAGCAGCGCTAAGAATTCCGGGAGATAACTATGCTGGCACCAACACTAACAACCAACAAGGAATCTTCCAAAAGCGACGTCTTCAACAAGAGCATGACATACAAGATGCCATCATCGCCCGACCGGGAAGACCGATCTTGGATTTTCAACCCGAAAGATCTCTATGGCACCCTGTGTTGAAGAGAAGTGACGATGCCTCCAACGAGGAAGTGGCACCCACGGGCGTCACCGTCATCGAAACGCAGCAGCTATCTCACCGAAATCCATGCCGTTATGCCAGTGACCATCGAGGAAGACCGCCACCAGATCCGCAACAGTGGAGTTATTGGGAAGTGCACCACTAGCATGTAGCTATGACCTCAATCGGAGGCGGTGCCAGACGGCCACCACACCTCCACTCGGGCCATCCACATCTCCATGCGCAAGCGCCCCGGAGCCCCAAAACTGGCAGGTGTACCAGATCCATCGCCCGAAGCCCAGATACGACCATCGTCGGGAGCGGCGCTGGACGCCACTGCCCGCGCAGCCACCCATGCCTCGAAGCTTTAGATCCGGCCTCACGCCATCGGTCACCGGGTCTCGTCCACCACTGCTCCCTCCACCCACACCTCCTCCTCCTCTGCCAGGCAGATCCAGCCGCCGGAGCGGCACCGGATGTGCAAATCCAGCCCAAAAGGAACCGGATCTGACTGCCGGAGGACCGAATCCGCCTACCCCCTCGTCACGGGTCTCCTCAGCCGCATGGTCTAGCCGCCGTAGAACCAAAGCCTTCGGTCCGCCGTTGGCCGGCCGCCGCTGCCCAGACCGCCATCTCCACGGACGTCAACGCGCCCGTGGAACGCTAGAAACGGTGGAAAGGCGCCCTCGCTGCCACTTCACCGCCACAGCTCGAGAGGGCCCCGCCGCCGCCATCACGGCAGCCCGCACGGCCTTGCCGGCGGCCCACTCCAGCGACGGCGAGATGAGAGAGGAGGGAGGGGGCTGGAGGCTGCGCGGCGTGGGCGGAGCCGCCCGAGTCGCCCGCGCGGGGGACTACGCGGGGGCAGCGGCTAGGTCACACCACGGGAGATAAGAGATGGCAATGGCGGACCCCTCTTCTTCCCCTGATGGCAATGGCAGAGCTGCTCATGTGGTCTTAAATCCTGCTTTTTTGTTAAATAATATAATACTATATGTAATAATGTGGGGCAGATTAGCTTCTGTAACATACACACTAATGATTATTATTGTGGTTCTTGTGATCCAGTGAGTGTCCTTGCTGTTTGGCTGTAACTTTTGTCTGTTTATATTGCAGGGGTAACTTCTAACATACATATACAAAATTACTTCAAGGTGATAAATGTTTTCATGAACTGGTGTTAAAATTTATTGCCTAGTATGTGTAGCACACGACTTTTTACCAAAAAAGTTCAGGAAATCCTTCAGAGTCGTACAGTTAACGCAAATCACCTTTAACACTAGCACGTCAGCCTACTGCAGCCTGCAGAGGAACTTTTCATGTGCAATATAATTCCTGCAGCAGTGGTTAATCCTAGAGTCCAAAACCTAGCCACTGATTGGGCATTTGATGGCTCTTTGCAAGTGGAACTCCTCATTCTTGTTAAGGATGTCATTGTGCTGAGTGGCTAGGTGTTTTTGGAGAGCAAAGTCTTGTTGATGAGGAGGCTTGGATTGCTGTTGGAGGATTTGATTCTCAATGGAACTGAGTTGGGTAGAGAGATTAGGCTTACCTTTCCTCCATTTCTTAAGATCGTGGGCTAGGTACTTGGTTTTTTGGTGGAAAGGCCGGTTGCTAGACTTTTCCCAACTTTGCTTAGCCACTTCATTGTAATCCTGCTCCATAAGCCACCAATTTTCAAAACAAAAAAGTTTGTTAGTTTTTGGATGATTGGAATGCATCATGGTAAGAATAGGAGCGTGATCACCACGCAGCATAGATAAATGATAAACCGTTGTGCGCGGGTATGTTGTACACCATTCAACATTCGCCAAAGAGCGATCAAGTCGTTGGAAGGTAGGGGTGGTACTGAAACGCTTGTTCGTCCACGTGTAAGCTGGGCCACTATACCCCAGGTTGATAAATCCACACTGCTTCACATAGTCACAAAACAGATTAATACAGGTAATATTAGGTCTACCAGGACCACATTTCTCATTAACATTCATAAGTTCATTCATATCACCCATTGCTAAGATAGGAAAGTTGCTATGATTTACCACAAAAGTAAGCACCCTGCTCCAGATAGTAGAGGTATTTCGATGATGAGGATCACCATAAATACAAACCAAGCCAAACTGTTCAGCAGTAGTAATACTATTACACAAAGCTAAGATAAAGTGGTGATCACTATCTACTATGGTTATAGCAAGAGCTGGGGTCCAAAGAAGCCAAAGCCTCCCTGACTGCCCCTGCGCTGGAACTACAAAAGCATTGGACATGTTAAAATGATTAACAAGAGAAGTACGAGAAATTGAGCTATTACGAGTTTCTGAGAGAAAACAGACCTCAGATTTGGTAGATATTAGGAGGCATTAAAGATGTTGCATCTTCGAACTACGCAGGGACCCTCCTGATCCCTGGCAGTTCCATGCCAGCAGGTTCATGGTTCACCCGACGCCCTGGCCTGATCAGAAGCATGTCGAGGATGGTGTTCACCAGTAGCAGCAAGAGCTGGATCCTGTACTGTAGGACCCCCTTGACCAATAATCATCTGATTTGCCCCACCCAAGAGGGCAATTTGCTGTGGCAGCTGAGTTTGGTTCTGTTGATGTGTTGCCCCTGGGTCAACTGGATAGGGAGGCAGCACTTGGCCCCTTTGACCAATGATCATCTGATTTGCCCCACCCATGAGGCCAATTTGCTGGGCCATCGCAGCTTGGTTCTGTTGAAGTGTTGCTTCTTCATTGTGGATTTGTTGTCCCGGCATTTGAGCCTGAGGAATTTGAGTTGGAGGAATCTGAGTTGTCTCCTTGTCTTTGTGTATATCTGGTTCTTGTGTGCTTTGCTTCTGATTGCTTCGGAGATCAGCATCTGGGTCTTGCTGCATTGGGACTGGTGGCCCTCCTCGTTGCTCATCTTCGTGCATTGGTTGGGCTTGGCCTTGCAGATTCTGTTCATTGTTCAGACCCTGTTGAATCTGTTGATCAATGGTTCTGCTCTGTGTGATCTGCTGTTGATGTTGGACCTGGTCAATCTGCAGCTGCTGATCAGGATTCTCAGTATCCTGCTGATTGTGTTGATCGTCCATCTCTGTACCTTTGTGGGTGTGATCTGTAGCTTGTTCAGTAGTGTGAGCTGTTGTCGGCGAAGCAAGCTAGCTTGGATGAGTCCATTGCACTGACCGATTTGGAGTAGCATCTTCAGGATGAGACTGAGGAGGTTGTTGTGGCTGTCTGGGCGCTGAAAAAGCTTGCCAGAGGCTGGCTAACCTTGGAGGTATAGGAACAGTAGCAAGACGAGCAGCTCTGTCAATCTATTCTGCGCATTCCAAAACCTTTCCTATTCTCTGAAGACATTTATCTGCATTATGAAAGAAAGCTCCCCAAAATAGACATATCCTCTGCACGGCGCTCATGCCATCGGGAATGGACTGGTCGCCGCACTGGTAGAAGTACCAGGTCCCGGGCTCCAGGCCCTGCAGCCGGACGTGGTGGATGATGCCCGAGGTGTAGTTTTGCAGGCCCTTGAACGAGTAGAGTTGGCTATACACCAGCGACTCCCTGGTGGCCTCATGGACCAGCGATTCGGCGGCCAGGACGTACCGCACCACGCTACCCACCAAGCCCGGGTCCAGCGGCACCACGGCGCCGTCCATGTGGAAGTCCCCTGTGATCCAGGAGACCCAGGCAGAGGTGGGTGCGGCGGAGAGCGCGACGGCGACCTGCTCGGGCGCCGAGCCCGTGACGCAGAGCGGCACCCGCGGATCCGTGTCCGGCAGGTCCACCACGTGGCCCCTGTCCCCGACCAGCACCGTCCCTGGCCGTGACGGCCCGGACAGCGTCGACGCCGGCTCGGCGGAGATCGCGGCAGCCGCCACCGCCGCATCCAGCAGCAGCGGCAGCGGCGAGCCCTGACGCATCGCTGCTGCCCACGGTGTTCTCCCTCGCTCGCCATCGACTCTGGATCTCCCAGACTGGCCATGGCGAGCAGGTGGTAGAGGAGGATGGGGGGAGCGAGGGAGGCGGCTGAGCTGGTGGAGGTTCCTCCATGGGATTGGGGACCGAGGTAGAGTCACGGTGCTGTTCCCTGGTTGAAATTGGAAGCAGCAAGCGGACAAGAGTGGCAAAGGCGTTGGAACAGGGGATGTCATCGACCGGGTAAAGCATGGCGGAGACAAATGAAGCGAGGGAGGGAATGGCGCGTGGCGGAGAAGCGGTGGCACTGGATGAGAACTTGGATCCCAGAGGAGAGAGGAATCCAGGGGCGGCGACGAAGGATTCAGCAGTGAATCCCACCGGCGAGGAGGGGATCGAACTGGAGGCGGCAGTACCGGCAGCGGGATGAAGCCCCACCCTGGACAGGATCCCACCGTAGGAATGAACGAAAAAATTCGGATCTGTGAAGAACAGGCGTCGATCTATGATTGGAGTATAGAAAACTTGGATTTGGTAGGAGAGCTAGGGGGGTTAGGGGAGGATTTTAGGAAGGCAAGGCTAACACGGCATATCGCCACTCTCTTCGGCAAGAAGCCACTCTGTGAGGTCGTTCGATTCATTCACTCTTTTCAGTGTTTCATTATTGTTGTCGCAGCTGCTACCAGCTGGGACATCATATTCACTTGCATTTATCTATTGCAATAATATACCATATCTATTGCAATGCATGAAAACATGATGTGTTGCTTCTTTGCTGTAAAAAAATGTTGTAACAAATTCAAGGAGCTAGCAACAGCATTCGTAAGCATCCTAGGGCTATTATTGAATTATTGAGATGGAAATGTAAGGAATGTTATGCCAACATATAGTTAGTTATGCTACTAGTTAGCATTGTTAATAATTAAGAATCAATATTCTGTTCAGTGCATCTCTAGCTAGATTATCAGTAGGCTAGGGGTACTGCTATTACATCTCCATTGGCATTATATATGGCATGGGCTGTGAGCAATCATGCTGTACTCACTCAAGAACATGGCACATGCTCATCTCACTGCAGCCAACAGTAAAAAGATGTCTTCAGATCATAGTACAGCAGCCCTAGGTAGACCTACCTATTCCCTGATGCAATAGAAGCGGAATGGAACAGGAGGGGCAAAACACTAAACATAGGCCTTGTTTAGATGGTTATATTTCTAGCCTGAGAAGTACGGTAGTATTTTGTTTGTATTTGACAAATATTATCCAATCATACTCTAACTAGGTTCAAAAGATTTGTCTCATGATTTACAATTAATCTATATAATTAGTTATTTATTTTACCAACATTTAATACTTCATACATACGACACAAGATTTGATGTGACGGAGAGAGAGTCATATTTCTAGCCTTTTTTAGGCAACTAAACAAGGCAGATGAAATAGGAACGAGCGTGTGAATGTACTCCTACGCTCTACTACTTGTCTACTTGCCTCTTCAGAGTCAAAAAAAAAAAAAAAAAAAAAAAAAACTAATCCTATACTCAACCGAGATAATGAAAGTCTACTTGCATTTGTTTCCAAAATTCTCTAGCGATGGTCCTAGGTAGGGCAGTTGTAGCCCATCTGCCCATGATAGCATGAGCCCACTCATGAAAAGCTGTTTAGCTTGCTCTGTTTAGCTTGGTCCCCTCATGAAAAGCGGTTTAGCTTGCTCCCATGACACATGCATGATGGTAAAAAGATATGAGGAAAAGATGTCAGTAGTAGTATTCTGTTAATTAGCTGTCAGTAGATGTGAGTAGCCTACCCTCTGACTGACTGTGACTGTGACTGTTGGCCAAGCTAGGAGAGGAGAGGAATCACTAGCTAGCCCCATGTTCCTTCTGTTCACCATGATTGAAGCACAGCTCCCAATTACAGGCACGAGCTAGTTAGGAATATCAGACAAAGAATATCACAAAAGCGGCTCTTGGACCGGTGGTTAACTGATAGGGTTACTTACTTAGGGGAATGGGATTATGTTAGGCTATTTCTATAGTACTACTACTCGTTGTGATCTCCAATGAAAAAACTTGTTTTTTCATCAGGGCACATGGATGAGGCAGCTCAGGCAGGCATGCATGTCGATCCCATCCCAACATTGTCCACATTGACATGCATGATGCATCATACTAGTATCAGTGAGTTGTTAGCCGTGAAGATATATATTCTGCTGCCTAGTATGGTGTTGTTCTAAGGCAGAACCTTAAAACCCCCTCCGGCGGTAAACCCGAATCTACTTACGGAGTGATGCTGAATCTACCTACGAAGTTGTGCACGGGACACGAAAAGGAATGTAGAACACAAGCACAATGCTTTCCATTATATTCCCTTCTCTTGTACAGTCCCATCAGGGCAATATTTATAGGCGCCCATAGGCTTTTACAAGACTAAAATGCCCTCGGGCCGCTTCTCCTGGATCCTCCTGCTAGTTGGTAGCGAGGGCGTAACAGCCTTCTTGGTGCTTTTCCAAGTTGCGGGCCGAATGGCCGACAACGCCGAGCCCACAAAGCGGCGAGTAGTCCTCACGGGAGCAACGGCATGACGTCCCGCACAAGCAAAATATCCGCCGGCCGCCCAAGGCCGATTCGGTTAGGGCACCGAAACTCCCCTTGCGCGGATGCTTCGGTAACCTTACACACGGTGGGCTCGACATCAATCCGTCGTCGGCTAATGCAGAAACCGAATCAGCCCAACGGTTGATTCGGTTGCCCAACCGAATCAACCATTCGTCACTTCGGCGGGACGGGGTGCCCGGTCCGGTTGTCACCCAACAGTAGCCCCTCAGCGATAACCGAAATGGTTGTAAACCAATTCGGTTGCCGCTGACTTACCGTGGATGACCGAAAGACCGAGCGCCGTCCCGCGGGGAGGACTTTTTTTTTTTTACGCGCGATCTCGGGGCACGTAACCGACGCGACGGTTCGCCTGACCGCCGGTCGACCGCCGCGGGCGGCTATAAATAGCCCCCCTTAGCCGCCAGCGGTCATTTTCGCCACCGCCCGCACTTGAGCCCTGCTGCTAATTCGGTTGGTTGCCGCGCTGATTCGGTTGCCTGATTCGGCGCCCCAACCGAAACGCTGCTTTGGCTCGCCGGCTCACCGGAGTCGCGCACTCGTCTTGATCGTCGAATTCGGTCTCCCCGCCGAATCCCTCTTTCGGTTCCCTTCTAGGTGAGGCTTTCTAGCCTTTATCTTCTGTTCGCATGCTTCCTCGTCGCAACTTGAAATTCTACTTGGGTATATTTGAGGATTATACTTTCCTATTTTAATTCACCGTTTTTCCTTTTTATAGTCACGGTGGGTTTTTTCCTTCTATATTGCTAACATGTCAAGGGTTCCGTCTAGCTCGACAATTCGGTTATCGATACCGAATCGGGTGATCGCTCGCTTTTCGGCTTCTGAATCTTCATCTGGGTCCAGCTCCAGTGAATCTAGTGGGCAGAAAATTCCGCCTAGGAAAAGGCCAATGCCGCTTAAGGCCATTCCGCCCGAATCCACCCACGAATCTGATGAAACCGAATCGGATGAAGAAGAAAAGGCGAGCAAATATGTTGAGTGTTTTGACTCGTCAGAAGGTGAAAAGGAAGCTCGTGCTGCTTCGGGCAAGGATGAGGGAAGCTCTGCTCCTCATGTTGAGGAGGTAGCCGAATCAGCCCCTGCTCGCCCGCCGAGGCCGCCGAGGGGACCGAGGCACACTGGCTAGTCATGCCGTCTTGATCGATCCAAAGCAACAGTTAGTGCGCTAAACCAGTACCAGCGAGATGGTATCTTGAGTTCTGCTGAACGGAGCCGAAGCCGATCTCCAGGGACTGAGGAGTACCCAAGGCCTAAACCCACCGAAGCTCTTGTGTTCAGGGATTATTTTAGGGCTGGGCTTCACTTCCCCCTAGAGGATTTTGTCGGAGAAGTTTTGGATGCTTTTAACTTGCAGATTCACCATCTGACGCCGAATGCTATAGTGCGTCTCAGCTGCTATGCCATGGCTCAGAAGATGATGGGCAGTGAACTAAGCGTGCCGGTGTTTGCTCAGCACTATGAGACTCAGTTGTACTCTAGTTATGGAACCGATGACACCGAGACCAAAGAAATTCGGTTGGAGGTGGGATCTTATAACTTCGTCCCTGCCCGAGGCAAGATGGCTTCCTGCATTGTTCCGACCTTCAAGAACAAGTGGCAGGACTGGAAAAAGCATTGGTTTTATTACCGCGTATGTGAAGACGCCGATGTTGCACTTGCTAATGATCGAGGCCAACCAAAAGCTCACCCTTTAGTTTCGGTTATGACTCGGATGGAGGGGCTTGTTTCCGCTCTAGAGATGATTATGGGGCTACTTGATGAGGCAGCAGCCGAAACGTATCGGCAAACTGCCGAAAGGCAAACCAGCCGAGACTTGGTTGAAGAGATGCTTTCGCTTGGTCAATGGTCACTCTGCACTAGTACGAGGTTCGATTGTTTTTCATATCATGGCGGGTACCGAGGGCCATCAATCAATCTGGTTCGGCCACTCGGTTATGATTCAAGCTCTGACTTTGTGAAAGAAATGGAGAAGAGAGCAAATCGTCTCTGTGATCCTTATAATGACAAAGAGTATGAGTTGAGCATGTCCAAGTTGGGGTCCCTTCGGCGTCTTAACCGAATGGAGTATGAATGTTGAATACCCTGATCGGCTTCCTCCGATCAGGAAAATGAGGGGTGAAGCTGCAGCAGGTCCGGCTGATTCGGTACCGAAACCGAAGGTGACACGTGGTCGTGGAGGAGGCCGGTCACAAGGCCGCGGTGCCGTGAATCCGCGCGGTACGGGCCAAGCCGAAACTCAACGCCGCCGCCAATTCGGTCGGCGGTCTCAGCCCCGAGAGGCTGAAGACGTTCGGGTAGGTCGACAGCTTGCCGATCGAGAGTGGGTCCACCAAGTTATTAACGCTCGCGAAGCTGATTCGGTTGTTTCTGGCCATACGGTAGAAGGACTTGGTCTTGGATCCTAACTTGCAATTTTTGTATAGCTGACTTGTTTTAGTCGCTTACTTGTTATTTTCGTCTTCAGCTTGTACTAATTCGGTTTGCTTCTTTGGTGCACAGGTGTTTGCCGAATCAAGTGAGGGGACTTCCTCGATGGCTGGCGGGAAAATGAGGAGTCCTCACGACCTGGCGATCGACGACCAGCCGACGATGAGCAGTTTTAGGCTGACTTCCAAGAAAAGGAAGACCCGAGATGAAGCCACTTCAGCACGCTCCTCGCAGATTCGGCCAGGGGGAGCCACCAGTGGGCTAGGCCTTGGGGCCCCTGCTGAAGGTGCCACGCAGGCTACCGAAACGATCGCACAAGCTATTTCGGGCAGTGTGCTGGAAGCTCATGGTGGGCCCCGCAGTGTCGCCCCAGTTACCCGTTGTCCTGGTAAGTCTCGGTTTCATGCCGAATCAATGCGCATGACACCGGAGATGTCCTCTAATGTCTTATTCGGCAAGGGATTTGTTTCCCTTGAACCATCTAGTTTTCGATTTGGTCCTATGAAGGTGTATTCGGGCTCATGTTCCCCTGATGAACATAGCCCCGACCGGGAAGAGGCTTATGAACTCGCTCGTGCTTTAGGAGTTAACTCTGACGCCCGTTTGGTGGCGCATGTGGACCCTCGCGAAGTGGGTATTCTGCCTTCACCAGCTGCTTTGGCCTTCGGTCAAGAATGTGGCTCATCTTTTTCGGCTAGCCAGACCGAACAGGCCTTGCTAGCGACAGACCGGAATGAACTGCTTTCGGCAGTTAATTTCCATGCCATTTCGGTAAGCACACCGAATCGCCTGTTTGCTTATTCTCTTGTTCTGAATTTTTACAAGTATGATTGTTTGTTTTTATGTGCTCGTAGGCTTCGGTTCTGTCTGGTGCGCTGATGAAGCAAGGCCATGCTACTCTTGCTCATGCTGAGAAACAGCTTCGTCTTCGGGAGAAGGATGTTAAGAGGCTGGAGACCAAGCTGACGGACACCGAAGGCCTTCTTACCCAAGAGGTTGGGAAAACCGAAGCGGCCCTGGAAGCCCAAAGGCAGGCAGAAGCCGCTCTAGAGACCCAGAAGCAACTAGAGCGCAACGCGCGCCGCGAGGCCGAAAGGGCTCAGGCTGCCGAGCGCACTGTTGGTGAAAAGCTTGATGAGTTGGCCCTTATTTTCCGCCGAGTGCTGAACGGCGTTGGAGGGGACTGTGAGCCTCCTGCTGCTACCGAATCAGCTTTGGAGAAGATTCGGTTCCTGAACCAGGAGTTGTCCCAGCTCGATCATGCTATTCAACTGGGCCGTGAGTACGCTGGCTTTGAAACTGCACGTGCCTTGATGAAATCGGTGAAGGAAGAAGGCTGCGACCACTTTGCCAGGGCAACATCCTTTGAAAATGCAATGAGCTATTGGAAACCTGATGAGGATGTTCAGGCTGCCGCCAAGAAGTGGTTCTTTGATGGCTTCTGGACCGAAGCCGGCGGGCGGGACTTGGCTTTACTTCGGGCTGCGTATGCTTGCGCCAGGGTAATTGATCCTATTGTGCTTAAGTACTCGTTCTATTGTGCATATTCGGTTGTGATTGCCGAATTGAACAACTCGTATTTTGTTGAACGCAGGACCCCAGTGAGAAACCCGCTATCAAGGCTAGGGTTGAGGCCTATATGGAGGAGCGCAATGCACGGGAGGGTTCCCCGGTCGTGCAAACGCCGGTGTGTACCCCCGAAGCCCCTCACGCTGCTGCCGAAGAGCTCGTCCTTGAAGAACAAGCACTCGGCACTCAGGGAGATGGAGCGGGAGCTGCATCCGCTTCGGCTGCCGATCCTCACCAGGCCCCTGCCTTGACCCCCTCTGCCTCAACCCCCGGAATCTGAACCACTTGTAGGTGGTTGTGAAGATACTCTGAACAGTTTGTTAAACTTGTGTACTTTTGATGCCAGCATGTTGGCCGGATTTGGGTGTGCTGTAATGATACATCACTATGGTAGTTTAACTTTGCATGTGGCTTTGGTTGCGTAACCGAATCGCCGTCAGACGATAATTATGCATTAAGGTATTTTCGTAGCCGAATGCGCGCCGGCTTAAATGGCGTGAATGCGTCGAATGGTGAACTGCTTTGATGCCCTTCGGTCTTTATGCCGAATTAAGGTATGCTTGAAAAGCGCCGTCCCACCCTGTCTTTTTAGACCGAAGGGCGTTTTCCGCTCGGGTTTGTAAGAGTTATTCGGTTGTTGCGCCGAAGTATGCTTTTCTTTGTGATTCGGTAGTTCTATCGTCGTCTTTGCGTGATGTTGTTGCCAACTTACACGAGTAATTCGGTAGACTTACCAATTGTTCCGCCCCGTCTTTTTGGACTGGTGGATCAACATTAAATAATGATAAGAGGGGAGTTTTTCTTTGTATTCTTGTTACAAATTTGCCAACAATGGCTGTTACAACTATTAAGTGCACTGTAGCGCTACTTTTAAAGCGCACATCACCACCCGAAATAGCCGTAGTTTGACCCGGTTCGATGTGGCCCCGCAATTTGTTGCTAGGATGCGAAAACCCGTGGCGCATGGCTTGGAGTGTTGTGCACGTTATTGACTGATACATCAAGTTCCAACGCCACCCGCTATTCTGGATGAGGAGTTTTTGGTGCCAAAAGAAGCCGAGCTCACATATGGAGAAGCTCTCATGGCGGGTGGTGCCGACCAGAACGTGTCGGGTGTCAGCTTCGGTAGGGTAACCGAGCATGCCCAATCAGGTCCCGATGCCGATATCGTGCTTCTTTGTACCATGATTCATGGTGACTGCGCTGAGCTTCCACATCACCATTAGTTGGCACATGGTCGTGCGAAACGTAATGTGGTGAAATGCACGTGCCTCTCGGCTGCTTGCCTGGAGGAGGCAGGGTCTGACCTTGGGACTGAGACCGTTGACGTATATATTGCGAGGACCGAATTGGCCTCGCCAGAAACACTGAAACCAAATGTGGTGTTTCTCTTTGCCACCCGAATTCGCTCTTTCCTGAGGCCTCCTATGCTTATTTGGCATAGGTTTGAAAGACTCTCTAATCAACGCTTCCCTCATGCTTGAGATAATACAGGTTTGATGATGTGACCTGTGGGAAGGTTTGGCTGCCCTTATATAGGCCGCTTGTGCCCATAGAGTTCATAAATATGTTGAACCACCTTGCTTATTAAATTTTGACGAGATATTTTTGTCATTTATTAAGCTGCTACTATGCACATGCCTGTGTGTTGAGGGTGTTTCCGCCGTTGTTTTAGCGGGTTTTGGTTGCTTGCAACCTTTTGAATCGATCCGAATATATGGGCGGGTGTTTGTTGCCTGACCGTTTTCGGTGTTTGTATAACTGCTATTGCTGCATTTTTGCGCAACATAGTCATACAGGTAATTATACACACGAGTCTGTGTGTTGGGAGTATTTCCTGCAATTTTTGCAAGAGTTCCCTGCCTTTTCTGGCTTTAGAGGTTGCTTGCAACCTTTGGAATCGGTCTCGAATATGCATACAGGCATTTTTTCCTGAGCATATTCGGTGAATATGTAACAGATATGAATACATGTCCGCGAAGGATAACCATAAAGGAAATTTAACTTATTACACGGGATGCCTCATTAAAAAACCTCAGTGAGGAAAAAGAGTGCAGAGCCCCGAATGTCTTTAGGTATAAGTACCGAATTTGCATGAAATAAAATTATTACAACTCCCTTTTCTGGAGCATATCATCATGGATAGAATCGGCGCAGATTGTCCGCATTCCACGTGTGGGCTGATTCGTTTCCATCTTCGGTTACCGGGTGAATACGCCCGATCTTGACCCTTCTTGCCACAATGTACGGTCCGTACATGGTGACTGCAGCTTGCCTTGCTTGTCTGGTCGGCGGATAAGTACCATGTCCCCCGGATTGATGTCTTTCCTCGGGAATTTTCTTGTCTCTCCAACTCTTGGTTTCGGCGTGATATCTCGTCTAGATTATCTGCGGCTGGAGTTTCCTTTGATCTGAAGTTTCTAAGTCTACCATTCTCTCGTATCGGGTTGGTAGCCGATATCTCGTTCCGAAAGAGCCCATCCTTACTTCCTCCGAGTTATGGCTTCTTCACCGAACAACAACCGAAACGGGGTGAAACCCGTAGCTCGGATCTCGGAGACGTTATGTCCCCAAACCGCGTGACCGCTTCTTGAGCCCATTTCCCCTTCTTTGCTTCCTCGGCGTCTTTGAGATGGTGGTGAAGATATCTCCGTTTACTCTTTCGACAGCACCATTTGACTCCGGGTGATTAACCGAAGCAAATGACAGTTTGATCCCCAACTCCTCACAGAAAGTTCTGAATTGTGCTGAATCGAATTGCTTGCCATTGTCGACTGTAATGTACGAAGGTACACCGAAACGGCAGATGATCCGCTGCCACACGAAGTTGACCAGAGTTCCTGAAGTTATCTGAGCTAAAGGCTTGGCTTCTACACATTTGGTGAAGTACTCCAGAGCCACTGCTGCGTATTTTAGGTTCCCGGGAGCTGGAGGTAGGGCTTCGACAATGTCCACGCCCCAACGCTGAAGAGGCCACGTCGGGTATACCGGTGAAGTGGGGTTAGCTGGTAGGTTTTGCTTTTTTGCGAACATCTAGCAACCCCTGCATGTTTTCACTATCTCCTTAGCATCAACCACAGCTGTAGGCCAGTAGAATCCCTATCTCATTGCTCTGTGAGCGATCTCATGATGACCACTGTGAGCTCCGCATGAGCCCGAATGTATTTCGGTCAGCAGCTGTTTTCCTTCTTCTCGACTTATGCACTTGAGCATGGGAGCGACTACACCTTCTTTGTACATATTTTCCCCTACAATGGAGAATTGCTTCGTCCTAGAGTTCATTCGGTGTGCATCTTTCTTGGAGGCTGGTTCGTATGTACCGGTGAGGTATGCCCAGATGGGTGCCCTCCAGTCATCACTTGCGATTGCGTGAATGACCGATGGTGACTCTTCTTCTTCCTTGACTGCCTTGACCGTTAACACCTGATAGAAGACATCAGCTAGCAACGAATGAGCATTGGCTGCTGCTTTCGCCAACTCATCAGCTTCGGTGTTCTCAGACCTCGGTATGTACTTCAGGGTGAAACCTGTGAAATATTTCTCCATTCTCCATACTGTGGCTAGGTATGTAGCTAGCTCGGGATCCTTTGCTACGTATTCTTTCTGAATGTGGCCGATCACTACCTGTGAATCAGACCAAATTATACAGCGCCGGACACCGAGTGCTCTAAGCTTTCGTAGCCCCAATAGTACTGCCTCATATTCAGCTGAGTTGTTTGTGGTAAGGAACTGCAATCTTCCCGCGTATCGTATTCTTGGGCCATTCGGTGGTGTCAAGATGGCCGAGATTCCTGCGCCCGCTGAACACCAAGACCCATCGCAAAGGCACGGTCCATTCGGGTTCGTCAAATTGCAAGGTAGAATCATCCGCATTCGGTGTCCAATCTGCTATGAAATCTGCTAAAACCTGTGACTTGATGGTCGATCTGTGCTCAAATGATATTACATATTCGTTCAGCTCAGCTGCCCATTTACCGATTCGGCGTACAGCTTCGGTGTTGCGAAAGAGAGATTCCAGCGGCTGAGCTGACAAGACCCGAATCGGGTGTGCTTAGAAATAATGCTTGAGCTTTCTGGAAGCCATCACTACAGTGTAAGCAATCTTCTCAAGCTCGGAGTAATTCACCTTAGCACCCGAAAGAGCTTCTGAGACGAAGTATATGGGGAATTGCTGCATTTTGCCTTCATATTCTTTCTCCTCGATCAATAATGCGCTTACCGCTGCCGGTGCTGCTGACAGATACAATACCAGAGTCGCTCCGGGTGTTGGTTTTGACAAGGTGGTAAGCCTGTTGAGGTACTTCTTGAGTTCCTCAAAGGTTTGCTGCTGTTCGGGTCCCCAACCGAAAGTCGTTGCATTCCGAAGTGCCCGGAAGAACGGTAACCCTCTTTCAGCTGACCTGGAGATGAACCTGCTCAAAGCTGCTATTCTTCCCATGAGCTTCTGTACCTGTTTTCTGTTTTGAGGCGGTGCCATGTTTGCGATGGCTGCAATCTTCTCAGGGTTGGCTTCTATTCCTCTTGCAGAGACCAGACAACCGAGTAGCTTTCCTTTGCTGATACCGAAAACGCATTTGTCGGGGTTGAGTTTGAGGCCACTGGAACGCAGATTCGTGAATGTTTCTCTGAGATCGTCGATGTGCGAGTTCCTCTGGTCACTTTTTACCACAATGTCATCCACGTAGGAGACAAGGTTATTTTTCTTCTTCTGCTCCCGGAATATTTCATCGGTTAACCTGGAGAAAGTTGGTCCAGCATTCCTTAGCCCCTCGGGCATTCTCTTGTAACAAAAGGTGCCATCTCGGCGTGATGAAACTTGTCTTTTCCCGGTCTTCGGGTCTAGCCATATCTCGGTGATAACCCGAAAAACAATCGAGCAAGCTCATTATCTCACATCCAAAGGCGATGTCCACCAATTTGTCTATTCTAGGCAAGGGATAAGGGTCCTTGGGGCAATGCTTGTTGAGGTCGGTGAAATCGACACACATTCGCCATTTGCCATTCTTCTTCTTCACCATAACCACATTGGCAAGCCATTCGGGGTACTGCACCTTTCTGATTACATCGGCATCTAAAAGCCTCCGTACTTCGGCTGCCGCCGCCGCTGCTCTTTCATCTGATATCTTGCGGAGCTTCTGCTTTCTAGGTTTGGCCGATCTATTAACATTTAGACTATGCTGAGCAAGGCTTCGGTCTACTCCCTGCAGATCACGTGTTGACCACGCGAACACGTCTCGGTTCTCTAATAGGAATTCTGTCAATCTTGAGGCTTCCCCTTGACCCAAGCTTGTGCCGATATTGACACATTCGTCGGGCCGATTCGGGCTCAAGGATACCCGAATTGTTTCCTCTGCAGGGAGTGCCTTTGGTTCTTTACCGTTGCTTTGATCTTCATCCTCCTTCTGTTTGAGCTTGGACTTCACCTCATGCACCATGCTGTATCCTGGTATGGGTTTTCCATCGATTCTTCTTGCTAAGATTTGATCTCCAAATACCGAAATGATGCCGGTGGGTTAAGGTATTTTCATACACAGGTGGGTTTGCTGAATCACCATGTCAAACTTGCTGATGATACCTCTGCCGAAAATGGCTATGTAGGGGTAGTCTATGTCGACTATGTCAAATGTGATTTCTTCTGCTCTGACTTTTCTGTCCTCGCTGAATGCTACAGTGATTGTTTTCTTGCCGATTGCATCTATTCTCCTTCCCCCGAAGCCGAATAAGGGGTTGCCAGCCTGATCAAGTGTTTTTCGGTCTAGTTTCATGCTGTCGAATGTCTTGGTGAATAGTATGTCCGCCGAACTGCCGTTGTCGATCAGAATGTTGTGGAGCGTGTATCCCCCAACATATGCTGTCACTACCAAGGCATCACAATGTGGGAAGTCCTTGATTCTGAAGTCGGATTCTGAAAAGGTGATAGGGGCTGTCTTCCAGGCAGGATGTGCTACCGGTGTTTTTGGTGAAATTGTCAACACCCTCTTGACAAAATCTCGTCTGGCTCTCTTGTTATCGTGCTCCAAGTTGGATCCGCCCGTGATGGCGTAAATATGCCCGCTGGAGTTCATCATGCTGGCTGGCGTGACTATGTTGACTATTTGCAATTCTCTGGATGTTTCCGGATTCGGTGACGGTTGAACTGCATGCTGATCCACCGTAGCCGAAGAGGATGTGGCGGCTGGAAGTGCCTGGCTGTGCATCGGTACGCTTTGGTCATATTGTACGAAAGGGGGCATCTGCCACGCTGTCGGCTGCTGGAATACATGCGCCGATGGTAGGTTACACGGTGTTTGAGGGAAGGGTGGATGGTGAAACACTTGCTGAGGAGCTGCCATGGTGTGATAGACATGCTTTGATGCCTCGTCTGGCTTGGCAGATTCGTCTTTCTCACGCTGTTCTTTTGCTAGCTAGGTATACTTGCACTCCTTGGAGGTATGCCCCTTGTCCTCACCACACACAACACAATACTGTGTTCTTGACTGGCCTCGTCCTCTACCTCTTCCACGTCCACCTCCTGAGCCTCTGCCGCCTCGGGCCTGGTTGCCAGAATTTTTGGTTTGATTCGGTTGACCCTGAGATGAATTTTCCTGCACGTTGTTCACTGCTGCAGACTTCTGGTCGTTCTTCTGCTGATTTTGCTGATTCGGTTGATAGGACTTGGGCGATGCCTGCTTGATATTGTATCGCGTGGCCTTCCACTGCACTAAGTGTTCCTCTGATCTAGCGAACTGACGCATCTGATCAAACAGCTGTTTGATGGTGGTGGGTGCTACTCCAGACATAGCCTGGGCACAGGGCCCTATCTTCAATCCCTTAATAGCCGCGGCTATAACAATGTCATCTGACACATTCGGTAGCTGAGCCTTCAACTGAATTATCCTCTCGAGGTATTTTGAAAGTGACTCTTCGTCAGGCTGGAACAAATTCATGAGGTCGGCTGTTGTCTTCTTGTCTCCGTTTGGAACCCCCGAAAGGTGGTAAGCAGATCGGCCTTCACCTGCTGCCATGAAGTGACTGACAAAGGCCTTTGCGACACGAACCAATCGTGGGCTACATCTATTAGAGCCATGATCAACGACTTTGCGAGGATCATGTCATTGCCCCCTGCCGAATAGACGCATGCTTCGTAACTTGTAACGAATCTTCTCGGGTTGGACTGCCCGTTGAAATTTGGTAGCTTCGGCCTGTACCCAATTGGCCAGGGACATCTTTGGATTTCCAGTGACAACGGGGAAGCCATATCTATTGTTTCGGTTATGTCTCTTCGTGACTTTTCTCCCAGGATGATAACATCTTTTTCTTGATTATTCCCATAAGTTGATCGGAGAACCCGAATCTCCCTTTCTAACCTTGCTGCTTCTTCTCTTGCTTGATTGATTGCCTCTTGGGTTACCAGCATTCGATTTTGTGTCGCCATCTGAACCTGCAACTGGTCGCGATGCTGCTTCAGGGCATTCCCCTTTGCAGACTGCTCTTCTAACTGCTTCAGTAGCCGGGCGTTTTGAACGTCCGATCCCTCAGGCTCCTCGACTTCTTCTTCTTCATTGTCTTCGGTGATGCGGCCTTCCGAGAGCACTCCTCCCTGTGCACCGGGTTCGCCCGTAGGTATGGGCGCACCGCCGTCTTGAGTAACCTGAGCTCCTGCATCAACGGTCAATGATGGTGCTCCCGCACCTTCGGCTTGCTGAATGGATACCCCCGACTGCAGAGCGCTAGGCTATTGTGTGGCTTCGGTATGCTGAACCGAATCTGCCGCTGCAGGTTCCTTCGATGATCCTGCACCCGCCTTTGCCTTGCCCTTCGGAGCCATGGTATGTTCGGCGACAACCACGGTGGGCGCCAATGTTGTTCTAAGGCAGAACCTTAAAACCCCCTCCGGCGGTAAACCCGAATCTACTCACGGAGTGATGCTGAATTTACCTACGAAGTTGTGTGTTGGTTAATATTACGCTGTACCGGATTTGGGTAAGGATTCTAGTTCCCCGGCAACGGCTCAAGAAATGCTTGTTAGCAGATCTTAGCGCAATCACTAGAATTAAGTAAATGCGGCGGCGTACGGTAGCTAAGCCTACCGCAAACCCGAACTACTACTGGGAGAGGGTGTCACAATTCCTCTTCCTACAGCTCTAAGAATGCTAAGCTAAGCTAGACTCTAGTGACAACGTAGGACTAACCAAAGGGTAACTCGCAAGCGTACGGGGTACCGATGTAGCACTTCAACCGGGTGAGTACTCCGGTGTCGAATTTATAGTTCGCTCACGGAAGCGGATTAAGACTCTCTAGCAAATGTGTGATGGAAATCCGTGGTGGTTCTACTCAATCTAAGCTATTGATATTGATAAAGGGTATGAGTGTTGTTATGAGTGATAACTAAGGGTAACTAGTAGGTAGCTAGCCAGGTGGGAGGACAACGAGTGTGTAAGGACTCCTATGTTTCTAACTATACTTCTGTGTTCTAATCTAACTAGTGTAACGACTTAACTAAACTAATGCCTAGACCATCGATGTGATAGGGGAGATCGGCTGACAAATAGGAGGGTAGCGTCTCCCAAGGGACTAACTCCTATTCCACGGACCTATGACTTTAATGGGCGCCCTACACCCTACCCCTAACGTAAAAGAGATATAACCGAAAGGCTGCGTTGTCACAACCGCCCCGTTGTAATACGTTGGACAGTGAATGGACTTACCACTCAAGAGTGAATGGAATTACCAATCATCGATAGGGTGCATCCACTATTAAGCACTAGCCTAAGCACCTCGCCTAATATAGTCTTAAGACTCCGGCTACCATGTAAGTAGCCTCGGCCCCGCTTGGTAGTGAAACACACACAAAGGATCTAGACACTAACTAGTTCGGACTCTACACTAATGAGACTAAGACACAACACTACTACACTAGTATAGCAATGCACTAAGTAAATACGAAAGTAAAGTACTCAAAGTAAAGACTTAGTAAAGTAAAGCGAGACTATATTAATATAAGGAAAGTACTTCGAAAGTAAAGGTACAAGAGCTATACCAGATTCTCCAGAAGACGACTCCGGAGACCCGAGCTTCGCTCGACTTGACTCTAACTCCCACTCTAGACTAGACTACACTACTCTTGATATCCCAAGAGAGCTTGAGCTTGAGAACACTAATGTGAACTACTTGGGGACACTTTACAATGAGAGACTAGGAAGGTATTTATAGTGGAGGTGGAGTAGGGGTTACTCCATCGCCACGTCAGCGATCCGTGTGCTCTCCGCCATGCGCCGTTGGATCAAACCGACCTTCAACCGACTTAAATGGACGTCTCTCGGTGCAGGACACGTGGGAGTCATGCAGGAAGGCGGTGGAAGCGAACCGACCCCAAGTGGGGCCCACTGCGAGTCGGCCGACTGGGTCCGGCTGACTGTGGGTCCCACTCGGCCTTCTAGAAGGTCCGGTGGCGGTGGGACCGGTGCCAAGGTGTCCCGCCACCAAAGGTGGGTCGGCCGACATTTTGGACCCCCGGTCCACGTGGCGGCTTCCCGGTGCCGTCCCGGCTTGTCACGTGTAGTCTTGTCCGAAGTTGGGTTCACTTGATATCTTGCTTGCTTCCATGTGGATCCTTGGTCCATTGTACCAATCGAGTGGAATGTTGATGTGTGGTACATTTGGATCCGGGATCGAGTTCTCCTATAGAGTTTAGGGATCCTGCTTGGTGGTCAGATCCTGGTGAGACCCGAATCGGTCGAAAACCCGGGTTTTGGTCTCACAGGAGTCCTGTTTCCGGCTTTCTGCGTTTCACAAGCTAAGAATACAAGTGGAACTTTATTAGTGATAAATATGCTCATGTGATGCTTATCTTCCTTCTATCGAGGACTGTTGACGGGTTTCGAGTGTACCAAACTGGTCTTTATTCCCGTCAACAAGATCCCCCAAGCTTAACCTTTGCTCGTCCCGAGCAAACGATTAAAACTTGGTTCGATTGGATCGGGTATTATTACTAAGTCAACATCTCAATAGTATTAAGTGCACAACAAAGAACTTCTCCTTGAATGGAAAATTTAGCAATGTTAACACACCCATATTACTCTAGCACCCATGGGGCTTATGGCATTAACTCGGTCTTGGGATGTTGAAAGACGAACGGTTTGACTAGAGCATCTACCTTTCTCATTCTTTTAGCAAGTTTCATGCCAGAGGTTTTTGATAAGTTTTTCCAAAGAAGTCTTAATGTTCCTCAAATGGTTTCTCTCAAGTCACTCAAGTGGTGTATAAATCCTCACTAAGGCACATAATGTGTTTGCCCTTCAAAGACATCCTATCTCTAATAAGGCTTTATATGGAGCTTGAGTAGGTATGTCAAGGAATAGCATACTTGCAAGGCATATGTTGTCTTAGTTAAGAAGAATGAAGTCTTGGACCACGGTAGAGTCTTATCATACCCTTAGATCAAGATGTAAGATGGAATGGATGAATGTGATGGATGATAAAGTAATGAGGGGAAGTGGATGTATGGTGGATGAGGTTGCTCCTTTATTTTATACTCTCTCTTTCTACTTCTATTGAGACAAGGCTAGCTCTTCTCTCTTTTTTTTTCAATAGATGCCTGGCCTTTATGAGATGTGTCTCACCTATAAATGATAACTGAGAGAAAATCTCTAACTGTGGAGCATGGAGCAACTCATGGGATAAAATGGTGAAGGTGCGTACTTCCAATGTAGAAGCAGCACAAGAATGGTGGTATGGATGATAATGCGTGCTCCCAGTGTAGGAGTAGCATAATTATGATAGTGAGATGCGTACCCCCAGGGTAGGAGTAGCATAAATGATGGATGGTGAGATGCGTACTCCCAGGGTAGGAGTAGCATAAATGATGGTAGTAAGATGCGTACTCCCAGGGTAGGAGCAGCATGGTTGCGTACTTCCGGATTAGAAGCAGCATATTTGGTGATGTGTGGATCTTGATCTTAGGGACACGACAAACCTCTAGCAAAGGTTCTACAAGTCTTAACCAAACTCAATGCAAGCAAGTAGCTTATGTAGAAGGCTTATGATATATCAAGGTATATGTATGGCCGTGGTAGGTATTTCAACACCATTGAGGAACAATTAAGTTTTTTTTCATTCATTTAAAAAAAATCTCTGGCAATCATGCGTGCTTAGAACAATAGAGTAGAGCTCCTATCTTAACTATCTCATATCTCACAACAACTTAGACTTTGTATTAGCACTTGCAACCCACTAAGTGATCAAGTTCAAGGTGGTTAAAGGTGCCAAATAATCTAGACTTAGAGAAGTGCTAAGTTGTAAACAAGCACTAGAGAAACATTAACTAGCAATTTCATCATCATTTCCATAGAAAGACTAGCACACATGAAGCATATATACAAAAAGAGAAATAAAGCAAATAAATATTTTTGGATTTTTAAATTTTTAGATTTTTTTTTAATGCAAGAAAACAATAACTAAAATGCAATAAGACAAGAATTAAATGAGAAGGATTAGAAACATACCTTAGATGAACTTACCTTAGTGGGGGAGAGGATCTCCCCCAAGCTTGTCTCTTGCTCACTTTGAGAACCATGCGTTCCACCGGTCCCGGCCGGTACTCGTCCTCCGTGATGACACCTTGGACCATCTCCAAGTTCCGTTGCATGAGCTGCAACGTGGCTTGATTCTCGATGTGGAGGTTCTCTACTTCTGGGTGAGTGCTTCGATCTCGGTCGGCGGGCCGACGCCTCCCTCTCACACAAGAGGGGTATGTGCCCGTGAAGGTGTCTGGAATGAGGAGGTGCTTCCATGTGGGAAGAGCTCACCTCCTCTTCTTCATCGGGTGCAGCATGAGAGGGACCAGCTTGCTCCCGAGCAAAGACGGGCTTGTGCTCTCGTCATTCTCCGTCCGTCCCCGCGGGACAAGGTCTTCCCCTCTCGTCCGGGGTTAGTGTTGAGACATTATACAGCCAAAGTCCCTCATTAGGGAGAGGAATCTCGACCGCATTAGTCCCATATGTCATCTTAAGCGTACCTCTTGGACCTCTTTTAATTAGACCAAAGACGTATAAACGTTTCTTCACGAATAATTGGTCTCTCCTTAGGCATAAACTCATAAACATTCCCCTCAAGCACACCCAAAGATTCAAGCAATTCTAGTCATGAATGAAGTAAAACCTATGGGTGTTTCTTGAACCACACAGAGTTCTCCCGTAAGTGTACTAGCATTTTGACGGGGGCAAACTTGATTTTATTAACCATGACATACATGAGTTGCATCTCTTTAAGACCTATCTCTCGATAAATCAGCCCTAGGAAACAAAGTGATTGCGATCCAATAGAACATAAACCTTAAAGTTGGATTATGAATTTGCTTAGGTTTAGGATTGGACCAGGTCGGTTGACAAAGCAATTGATTTCCAAAAGACAACAAAGTTAAAATTTGCTAACGCAACCTCTTCATCTAGTATGCAATCATGATCAAAGCCTAGACCAACACTCAACTCATTCCAAGACAGTCATAGTCATTATTAAACATGCGAAAGTTAACACCCAAAGCATTTGACTTAAGTGAGCAAAGAAATTCTTGGGTGAGTAACTCTATGCCATGTTCGAGAACTTGCCAAAATGAGGACCAACCAATAGTATTGAAAACTATAGCAAAGTCGGTGCTCATACCGTTTTGTCGAGGAGTTCTTGGCCGAGGAGGGGCGGAGTGCTGGAAACCGCAAGTGCGAAGAGTATAGAGCTTTCCTAACTCCTCATGGGTGACCATGAGGTTGCTAATAGGCTCCATCATCCCGCCGGGCATGATGGCGGGAACAAGTTGGTGCACTTGTTCTTCCTCCTCCCTCTCATGACTCCTACCTTCGGATTGGTGAGAGCTCGAGGACGAGCCTTCGCCCTTCTTCTTGCTAGACTTTCGGAAGGGGTTCTTCATCCTAACTAAGCTAGTGGGCAAACAAGACCAAGCTTTTCTACTACACTACTAAGAGAGAAAAGGGAAATGTTTTTGGGTTTTTTTTTTGGGTTTATGACTACTACACTAAACTTGAGAAGGCTTGAAACACTAAGAGAGAAGAGAAGGCCAAGTGAGCTCGAGATGATTCTGCTGGTTGTGGTGTGGGATTGAGCTCACCTTGGGGTGGTATTTATAGGGTTGAAAGGGCAAGGCCAACCCAGCCAAAGGGCGTGTCGGCCGACCACCCCTTGGGCCATGTGCTCTCGGGTTCCACTTTAGACAAGGAATCTTGCCTCGTGCTTGCAAAAAGTCGAAAAGGGGACCAAACCTTGGTCGGCCGACCAAGGATTTTGCCTCCCACTACTTTGGACATGTTTTGTCTAGGTTGTCCGATAAAGGTAGTGGTGGTCCTGGTCCTAGATTCCTTCGGTTGATTCGGATTCCTATGTCTAGTGTTTGGTGAAAGAGAAAAGGAAAAGGGCAAAAGTGGAGACAAGAATAAAGGTTGTCCCCTAGCATGCATTGCTTGTTCCCTATGCTTGCTTTAGTGTTGGAATGTTTCCCAAAGCATTCTCATGCTTAAAGTAGCATCCTAAGCTAAAGTCATGAGCATTGGACCATCTCTCTTCGAATTCTGGCTAGTGGGATGGGCATAGGATCCAAGTGTGTCAGCAGTGGGTGGCAGCTGGATGCCTGGTGGGACCAGGTCCAGGTCGGTCGACCTGGGCTTGTGAGCCCCAGGGCACCCAGTGCACTTCCTTGGATCCCTGCTTCTAGCCAGAGTGAAGAGAGAGGTGGTGGACCCCAAAGGACAGGTCGGTCGACCAGGCCTTGGTGGCCCCACCAGCTCAACTTTTCTCTAAACACTCTTCTCAAGTTTTATTACCTATATCTAACTTCATTTTATTGAAAATAAAAAGTGCAATTGTAAAAGTAAACATGCAATTGGAAAGGGAAAATGCAGAATTGAAATGCATGAAAATAAACATGAGATAACTACGACATACCCGATCGGCGGAGGGCTCCGTGTTTTAGGTCCATAGAGCAGACCTCTCCCGTCGGGTTCATTCGGTGGACACCTCGCCGGTCCCGAGATGGGGACCGTGAGGGTGCCTCCTTCTTCCGCCATTCTTGCTGGACTTCGGCTTTTGGTTCGGCGGGTTCTTCTTTCGCTTCGGCCTTCTTGGCCGACTTAGCGGTCTTAGTGTTCTTCCATCGGCGGTGTTGACGACGCGGCTTCTGGGGTGCTTGTGCCTGCATGTTAGCTTTAAAACCATTGAAAGGCACTTTCACATACCGTCCTTGGACTGACATGTACATCTCGCCATGTTGCACGTAGATAGTGGCATCCACCGTGCTCGGAACGGCCGTCCCAGGGATGAGCGGTACTTCGACGTTGGCTCCCATATCCAGTACTAGGAAATCGACAGGGATATACTCATCTTGAACTCTAAGTAAGATATCCCGTGCCAACCCCTCGGGAAATCGGATGGTTTGGTCCGCCATCTGCAAACGCACATATGTAGGGTGCAACGGGCTCCCTAGCAGTTATCATAGGTTACCTTGGACATGATGTTGACATCGGATCCAAGGTCGCAGAAGCGTTGTCGAAGATCTCGGGTCCGATCTCGGCAAGTGATAGTCGGCGGGCCGGGGTCTCCCTTCTTCGGGACAAACGGTGAATCCACCGTTACCCGAATGAACGAGAATGAGGCTTACCGAACTTCGTAGTTACCAACCTAACACCCTCAATAGGGTCCTCAGGCTTTGCCGGAATCTTACCTTGCTCATAAGTGGGGACAGCTGCTGCTAATTGAGCTAACTGGTTTTCTAACATTTTATTAAAGCTCAATTGGTTCTTCATAGCAGAGTTAAAGCTATCCATTTTCTCACTAAGACTTTCTAATATCTTGTCATTAGCCATCATTCTTTTATTAAGACCATCATTAATTTTAATTTGACCAAAGACAAGTTCTTTCAAGGAAGGTTGGTTATTGAAAGAATTACCAGAATTATTATGGTAAGTATTACCCGAATTATTATTGTAACCCATACCTTGGCCTTGGTAGAAGGGGCGTGAACTCCATTGCTGTTGTTGGGGCCGATTCCCGTTGTTGAAGTGGTTGTTGTTGTTGTTGTTGTTGCTGACGAAGTTCACCTCCTCCTGAGTCATGGGGCAGTTGTTGCCCGAATGGTCCTCCTCTCCGCAGACCTCGCACCATGGGTCGGTACCCACAAAGACACGAGATAGCGGCGAGTCCGGATGGCCTCCACTTCCTTGTTAGAGGACGATCCCTCTATCTTCTTCATCGGGAGGTCCATCTTGGCAGAGCATGTCCACCTCGCTAAGGGCGTGGACACCTCTCTTCTTGGGCCAAGGCGCTCTTCGTTCCATCCTTGGTTGACCACCATCTTCTCGATGAGCTCCTTGGCATCCCGACATTGTGTTGCGGGAATGCCCCTCCGGAAGCATCAAGGTGACTCCGGGCTACGCCCGGTCGGCCCATGGTAGAAACCTTGAATAATGAGCCATTCGTCTATCCCGTGATGGGGATAGGCTTGAATGTACTCATTGAGACGTTCCCATGCTTCGGGAAACGTCTCGTCGGACTTTGTTGGAAGCTTGAAATCTTCCCGCGCGGACACCGGGTCTTACCCGCGGGAAAGAACTTCTTGAGGAATGCGTTGGCACATCTGTCCCAAGTTGTCACCTCGGTCTTGTTATCAGTAGAACCATTGCTTCGCCTTTCCCAACAATGAGAATGGGAAAAGACGAAGGCGAACGGCATCTGCGGTGACGTTCTTGACCGTGAAGGTGTTGCACACCTCCGAAAGTGTTGGAGGTGGGCTTTGGCATCCTCATGTGGCTTTCCACGGAACGATTTGCTTGCACCATGTTGATTAGTGCGGGCTTGAGTTCAAAAGTCGCATCGCCCAAGTTCACGTTCGGACCCGTAGCGACAAAGTCGGGCCGACGGCGACGAGAACTCGCGATGGTCTTTTGAGCCATGACTCGCCTCAACGACCGGTGTGGGACTTCCTTCCACGAACGGTTCGGGCTCGACGGTTCGGCTCGAGATGATTCTCGAGGAGGGACTAGACTGCGTCTAGCTCTCTTCGCAACTTCTCGTGGTCTTCGACGTAGTTCGATGGCGGGCGAAACCGCTCATGCACTTGTCTAGAAAAGGATAATAACAAAAAAACAAGACAAGTGAAGGGTAAGCCCCTAACACTACCGAATACTTAAATTAAGAGTAGACCACGGATTCCAATTTGCTAGAAATTATTAATACGACGCTTCCCCGGCAACGGCGCCAGAAATGCTTGTTGGTTAATATTACGCTGTACCGGATTTGGGTAAGGATTCTAGTTCCCCGGCAACGACTCAAGAAATGCTTGTTAGCAGATCTTAGCGCAATCACTAGAATTAAGTAAATGCGACGGCGTATGGTAGATAAGCCTACGCAAACCCGAACTACTACCGGAGAGAGGGTGTCACAATTCCTCTTCCTAAGCAGCTAGCCTAAGAATGCTAAGCTAAGCTAGACTCTAGTGACAACGTAGGACTAACCAAAGGGTAACTCGCAAGCGTACAGTGCGATGTAGCACTTCAACCGGTGAGTACTCCGGTGTCGAATTTATAGTTCGCTCATGGGAAGCGGATTAAGACTCTCTAGCAAATGTGTGATGGAAATCCGTGGTGGTTCTACTCAATCTAAGCTATTGATATTGATAAAGGGTATGAGTGTTGTTATGAGTGATAACTAAGGGTAACTAGTAGGTAGCTAGCCGGGTGGGAGGACAACGAGTGAGTAAGGACTCCTATGTTTCTAACTATACTTCGTGTTCTAATCTAACTAGTGTAACGACTTAACTAAACTAATGCCTAGACCATCGATGTGATAGGGGAGATCGGGCCGACAAATAGGAGGGTAGCGTCTCCCAAGGGACTAACTCCTATTCCAAATGACCTATGACTTTAATGGGCGCCCTACACCCTACCCCTAACGTAAACGTATATAACCGAAAGGCCGCGTTACGTCACAACCGCCCCGCCGTAATACGTTGGACGGTGAATGGACTTACCACTCAAGAGTGAATGGAATTACCAATCATCGATAGGGTGCATCCACTATTAAGCACTAGCCTAAGCACCTCGCCTAATCTAGTCTTAAGACTCCGGCTACCACGTAAGTAGCCTCGGCCCTAGTTGGTAGTGAAACACACACAAAGGATCTAGACACTAACTAGTTCAGACTCTACACTAATGAGACTAAGACACAACACTACTACACTAGTATAGCAATGCACTAAGTAAATACGAAAGTAAAGTACTCAAAGTAAAGACTTAGTAAAGTAAAGCGAGACTATATTAATATAAGGAAAGTACTTCGAAAGTAAAGGTACAAGAGCTATACCAGATTCTCCGAAGACGACTCGGAGACCCGAGCTTCGCTCGACTCGACTCTAACTCCCACTCTAGACTAGACTACACTACTCTTGATCTCCCAAGAGAGCTTGAGCTTGAGAACACTAATGTGAACTACTTGGGGACACTTTACAATGAGAGACTAGGAAGGTATTTATAGTGGAGGTGGAGTAGGGGTTACTCCGCCGCCACGTCGCCGATCCGTGTGCTCTCCGCCATGCGCCGTTGGATCAAACCGACCTTCAACCGACTTGAATGGACGTCTCTCG
This sequence comes from Themeda triandra, assembly GCA_018135685.1. NCBI lineage: Eukaryota > Viridiplantae > Streptophyta > Magnoliopsida > Poales > Poaceae > Themeda > Themeda triandra. The sequence continues at coordinate 73,376 of JAENPR010000982.1, read as the reverse complement.
GTGCGGGACACGTGGGAGTCATGCGGGGAAGGCGGTGGAAGCGAAACCGACCCCAAGTGGGGCCCACTGCAGTCGGCCGACCCGGGTCCGGCCGACCAGGTCCCACCGGCCTTCTAGAAGGTCCAGGTGGCGGTGGGACCGGTGCCAAGGTGTCCCGCCACCAAAGGTGGGTCGGCCGACTCCGGCCCGGACCCCGGTCCACGTGGCGGCTTCCCGGTGCCGTCCCGGCTTGTCACGTGTAGTCTTGTCGAAGTTGGGTTCACTTGATATCTTGCTTGCTTCCATGTGGATCCTTGGTCCATTGTACCAATCGAGTGGAATGTTGATGTGTGCTACATTTGGATCCGGGATCGGGTTCTCTGTAGAGTTCGGGGACCCCGCTTGGTGGTCGGATCCTGGTGAGACCCGGAACCAGTCGAAAACCCGGGTTTTGGTCTCACAGTCCCGTTTCGGCCTTTTTCGCATTTCACAAGCTAAGAATACAAGTGGAACTTTATTAGTGATAAATATGCTCATGTGATGCTTATCTTCCTTCTATCGAGGACTGTTGACGGGTTTCTGAGTGTACCAAAACTGGTCTTTATTCCCATCAACATTGTGCACGGGACACGAAAAGGAATGTAGAACACAAGCACAGTGCTTTCCATTATATTCCCTTCTCTTGTACAGTCCCATCAGGGCAATATTTATAGGCGCCCGTAGGCTTTTACAAGACTAAAATGCCCTCGGGCCGCTTCTCCTGGATCCTCCTGCTAGTTGGTAGCGAGGGCGTAACAGTCTTCTTGGTGCTTTTCCAAGTTGCAGGCCGAATGGCCGACAACGCCAGGCCCACAAAGCAGCGAGTAGTCCTCACAGGAGCAACGGCATGACGTCCCTGCACAAGCAAAATATCCGCCAGCCACCCAAGGCCGATTCGGTTAGGGCACCGAAACCCCCCTTGCGCGGATGCTTCGGTAACCTTACACCTGGGTGGGCTCGACTGTCAATCCGTCGTCAGCTAATGCAGGCAACCGAATCAGCCCAACGGTTGATTCGGTTGCCCAACCGAATCAACCATTCGTCACTTCGGCGGGACGGGGTGCCCAGGTCCCGGTTGTCACCCAACATATGGTTTTCTTAAGTTTCAGTGCCAGTGTGCCCATGCTTAGCTTGACGACGTAGGCAAATCATCAATCTTTTCCTCATCTCTCTTTTAGATACTCATATTTATATAAAAAGGAAAAACTATATAATAATATATCGCAATAATATGAGTTTCAGCTATTTTGTAGATAGACATCATGTTCTCTTGTTCTATTAGTGCTTATCAGTCAACTATTTAGCACTGTTTTTCTCTCACAACAAACTACTATTAGCCAGAATCAGGCCGACAGAAACGATCCAGCCAATAAAGCGAGAGCGAGGAATTCGACAAAAAACCCAAACAAAAGCATAGAATCCTGCTGTGCTTGTGCAGCCTGGTGAGTGCATGCGTGCACTGGAGGTGAATGCATCCACAGAGTTTTGCTGTTGCAGGTCATAAAGCAAGGCACAAGTGCAATGAACTGTGCTGCACAGTATATGATTAAGCTAAGCACTGAGTCCAACTGAACTAAACTAAGCTAAGCACTGAGTCCAAAAACCTAAAGCCTTGTTTAGATACTCAAATTCATCCACAAATTTCACTATGCAAAAAGAAGATTCCCCGTCACATCGAAATGCCGACATATGTATGGAGTATTAAATGTAGATAAAATCAAAAACTAATCGCGGTTTTTGTTGTGCTGGAGACTAACATTTTGAGCCTAATTAGTCAAAATTTAGACAATTTTTACTACATAAAAACAAAATTGCTACAGTGCGCGTTTAATATGCACTGTAGCAATTCGGTGCGCCGATTCGGGCATCTAAACGATGCCATGGACTCTGGCTATTGTCTGTAGCTAGTCCAAGGAGAGAGAAAGTCATGAAGAGAGTAACGAATGTGGCAGATCCAAAAGTGATCGAGTGAGAACATGGGAGTCTGGGAAAAGGGTACTATGCTGATACTCTCTCTCTCCACAGGCCTACAGCACTGACTGGCATTCACATTCACGCCACTGGCGTGCCTAGGAAACCGCGAAAGCTCAGTGACTCGTGTGTCGACACTTGTAGACAGGCGTAACTGCGTACTGTACTGTATACACTTGTACGCAAATCAACTCCGATCCGTTTGTTCATGGCAGAAATAGGTGCAAGGACTTGCCTGTTCATGCCATTTCAGTGGACGGCCGCCAAGTGCGCTCTAGCTCCGTTGGACGGCCAGGATGATGAGATCCTGCAACGACGGCTCATTCTTGCCGCGCCCAGCTTTATGCAGGCATGTGGGCGCGCATGTGACCACGTCATGACGGCTTGATGAGTGTGAGATCGAGATCGATGAGATCTGATCGAGGTCGTAGCGGCCATGGCACGCGGCTTTACAAAAGCTAGCCGCTAGGGCTCGTGCTTTGTCCCGTGGCTCCTCGTGCGCACACAGTACAGGCACACAGCATCAGTGATCCACGGCTTTTTATCGAGCAAGAAGTACAGCATGCATGGATGATGCATCGAAAGGATGGGAGGTGTGATGTACGATCGAGTGGAAAGGCGAGGACGAAGGCGCCAAGGTGATTGTACACTTTTTTTTTTTTTTTTTTGTGTGTGTGTGTGTAAGGGCTACACGCCGTGGGTGAGAACGTCACTCATTATTGGTCACGGAGCTACTAAAAGGTTTAGTCCCTTTTAACAACTCCAAAATTGCTCAAAGCTGCTTGAGAGGACTAAAGCCCTTTACTACCATTTAGTAGAGGTGTTAGGTTAAAAGCTGCTAAAAGCTACTAAATGGGACTAAATTTAGGAGCTACCAGGTGACCCAAACAGGGCCTTAATTTGCTACTGATGAGGTGAGATGAGTCACCTAGCTAGGTAAACATGCTAGCTTTATTAGACATGGTGGAAAAACCTAAATATCAAGGGCTCACTGCCTTCTTAGATCTATATGGTGAATTAGGGCTAGGTTGTGTAAACTTCTTATGAAACAAGATGGACGAATAATAGTATTTGTTCCTTAATTTTGATAACATTATTTAAGCTACTTCGTGAAATTCTGAAAAAGAAAATGAAAGATGTGGTGAATTCATCAGCACTCCCCAAGTCTAAGTCTCTTGGAGAAACCCTCTATATGCGTCCTTATTGATAGCAACAAAAATTTTAGTGAAAAATATTCTCAAACAACTTTTTTAATTAGGTTTTTAAAATTGCACTTTGTTTTGGATTTATCGCTACCCAAAGATAGAGAGCAAGATTGACGACTCTCTAGCAAGGACGGAGCTTCCGATATGGTGGCAACGTGTGGCCCTCGCCATATTCATGCACGAATAGCCCCTTGAAATCACCGGTGGTCCTACATTTCTTAGAAAGAGATTATCTTTTAAGCACCATGTTGAATTCACCATAGGTTAATTTTATTTCTCCTCCGCCACTTCTCTAGAGTGCACGAAAGATATTATGGGAGGGTGAAAAGATATACAGAGCAATTTTTCTTCAAATGGCTTTGAAAATGATGATTTATAAGGTGAGTTTAAAAAAATATTCTTGAAGATGCTCTTAGTTATGTCTGGGTGCGCGCATACGTGTTAATTTTTAGATTTATTTGATTCTAGCCCCCATATGAAATTATCAAACGCATTCATGTGTTCCGAATTAAGTGCAAAGGGCCAAAAGAAGTACAACAATTATATAACTAAAAGAATTAAAAGAACTAGATCTCAAACTAATAATAAATTAAATGAAGATTCTTTTGTTGAGTTGAATGAATGTATCACCGATTGATCCATGCATCCGGAACGAGCCAAGCGCGGCTATCAAATGCATGTGCGAAACTAGTGATCCCCAAATAGATATGGAAACTCTTCAAAAGCTTGGACCGACCGATGATTGTGATGACACCAGTGTCGCCATCCGTGTTCAGTTGCCTACTCTCATACTCCCTCCGTCCCACTATATGAGTCGTTTTAGACTTCAGCGAGACTACCAAGGCAACGGATGGATGACCTGCATGCCCCTATAGTGCAATTACTGCACATACAAATAAAAATGATTCAGTCACAAGTATGCTACGTGGGCATGCTCATGGCCACACACGCTTCATTCAAGACTCTAGACATCCATTTGCATGGTTCATTTCGCATTAAACAAATCAACAGCCCCGGAGGCAAACGCTGGTGCCTCTGACTGGCTAGGCCTGCACTCGTACGGGCTAGCTGTGCGTGCCTAAAACGACTCATATTCTGGGACACGGCTTGAACTCTAAAACGACTGATATTGTGGGACGGAGGGAGTACCTCGCTAGCATTAGCATAGCAATGGTCCAGAAAACGTAGCACGACGTGTCGACGTGCGTGCATGGGTACAGTTGCCTACTCCCATACCTCGCTAGCATTAGCATAGCAAAGGTTGGAGGGGCGGCGGCAGGCTATGCATGCACGCTAGCTCAGTAGCTGAGGCATCAATGACATTATACATCTCTTTTTGCACATAGTAATTTGCATAGGTACGTGACACAATAATGACTTGAAGCCAAGCGTGGCCATCAAAAAGGAATGTGCAAATCTGATGATCGAGATAGATATGGAAGTTTCATTCAAAAGCGACACCCCTGTTGCCATCCCATCCAAGCTTAGTTGTCTGTATACGGTAGAATATATAGCTGCATGCCTGCATATATGCATAGCAACGGGGTAGAAAGAAGAGGAGGAAAGCATATACGACGTGCTTGGATGGAGGGGCCCAACCGCGCCAGCCATGCAAACCACGAGCCAGCCATGCAAACCACGAGACAGAAGCTAGGCTTGGGCTGTTGGGCACCAATAGGATTTCACATCACCACATGCAAAATGGAAAAAGATGCTAGATATGGGTCCATATGGCATCTTTTATAGCTTTCCCTTGTCTTATGTACGTTTGGGGTGAAAGGTGGCCTTTTCGTTCGGAAATGAGAGCTAGGAATACCTATCTTGCGTGAAACATGCCAAGGTTAGTATCAAGTGATATTTAGGGGGGTATTTGTAATTGATTTAGGTGTCTACTACTAGGAATACCAATCAAGTAATAATTGATTTAATTTTCTAATCTCCATTTGACCATTTAGCCCAATAGTATTTAAGGGGGTATTTGTCACTGCTCTGGCTCTGGCTTGGACACATTGGCGGGCCCAACGGGCAGTCTAAATAAGGCCCGGCACTTCTCCTCAGGCATGTTGGTGTGGCTTTCCTTAGGCGTCATTGGTGAAAACGGTTTCATCTCCTTCTGCGCTTCTCCTCAGGCATCGTTGGTGCGGCTCTCTGGCTCCTCGTCGGAGCTAGAGCGGCGCTACGGTACAACTCCTAGTTCACCTGTTGTAGACTTCCTATAATAAAGTTGTTGAATTAAAGAAAAACTCTTTTGTTGCTTGTTTGATTGAAGAAAGAAAAAGGTCGCACTGATAAGCAAAAACACTTCCTAATAAGTTCCTGTAAATAAACAATGGTCCAACAACACCAACGTAATAATGTTTTAGAGCTTTGCATGGTTGCACTTGAATACGCACACCACATCACATATTCCGTACATAACTACATAATAATACTATAAGTACATTATTGCCCTTTGGCTCGATCTTTGCAACTGCTACAGTACTTTCTACATACACGTAGACACATTATTGCTCCTACCATTGTTGCTTCGTTTAACTTGAGTTGAAGTGCTGGGGATCCAAATAAAGGAATGTCGGTTCGAGGGGCCAAAGAATGGGCGGGAACACAACAATGCCGCCGGAGATCAGATCGGATCGAGAAGCGGGATGGACGGAGAGAATATTACAGCATATAATGGCGCCAAGGCACGAATCATTTGAACGGGAGACTGGCCGGTGGACCACACGCCGGCATGCCATGGGCGCGCGCGGCGGGAAAATAATCTCGGATCCAGTTCAAATGGATAAGCTGCTGTGGTCGGAGTGGGTAGAGATAGACCGAGGCCTTGTTTAGATTCCAAACTTGGTGGCCAAAATCTGCATAGTAAGTGTCCCATCACACTGTAGCAATTTTGTTTTTATTTGGTAATAATTGTCCAAACATTGATTAATTAGGCTTAAAATGTTCGTCTCACAAAGTACAATAAAACTGTGCAATTAGTTTTTTATTTCATCTATATTTAGTACTCCATATATGTGCCGACATTTTGATGTGACGGAGAATAGGAATTCTGCATAGTGAATTTGGGAGCCAAAGTTTGGAATCTAAACAAGACCATCTATTGCTTGCGTCAGCCGGCCGGGTCCATCATCGTCTATCCACCCCGGCCGATCGATCAAATGATGGCCGTGTTTGAATGCGCCGCCGGCGGGGTGTAGGGGCCGGCAGCCAGGACGACACGACACGAGTCCATCGTACCGGTCTTCTTCCAAGACGCAGTGTATGCATGGTCCCGATCGTGTCATGGAGACCACCAATCCACCATAATACATACATGTACTAGGATCCACGCGCGCGGAGCTGAATTTTCGTCGGCCAGTCGGCACACGCTGCATGCTGTATGCAGAGGACTGTAGGTGAGGCGCGCGCGAGCGGCATGGCCACGGCGCCGGGACGAGGCCGTCACGTGGGCTAGCTCGTGGCCACCATCCCACGTGAGCACTGCTCGTATTTGGCCGCCGGTCCCTGTTCCCAGTTTCCCACGGTCTTTTTCTTTCTGTTTTCTTTTTTTTTTTTTGGGCGAAGGTCATTTCTTTTTTGTTTCTGAGTGTAGCGGTGCTGCAGAGTGCAGTGAGCAAGCCAAGACCATGTTTTTTCATTAGAATCTTACTCCTTGTGTCAAAGAAGGAAAATCAATATTGCTTTTCGATAAGTCAAATACGAATATCAAGCTTAATCAAATTCGTACTCTGTTTGTTTCAAATTGGAAGACATTTTGACTTGTTTCGGGTAAATAGCTTTTGAGCTCGCGTAGTCTCCCGCTACATGCCACACCCTCACCCATCACTCCATCTATCTCTCTCGCCATGCTGGTTGCACTTGCGGGCTGCATCTCAGAGGCAATGTCGGATTGGTCCTCGGTATCCGGCTGACTGTCACTATTCGTGGCGTCTCTGTTTGCGCTGGATATGCCCACCCCTCAGCGTGAGGTTTTCGACAATCCTAGCTAGCCATGTGTGTGCGCGCGAGGGAGTACGCCGACGTTGACACCATTGGAGTGAAGATGGCATGTCTATATATTTATTTTTTTTGGACTGAGCATGTCCTGTATCTAAAAAGAAAAATTCCTAGTTAAGGATAACATTATTACCGTGTCTCTATGAACCGAACACTTTACAAGGGGTAGTGCGGAATGAATTCACGTCTCCATCCTACTTTATCCCAGGAACTAAATTACATCCTCGGTTAGTTTGAATGTTTATACACTGATTTTCTCCAAATGTCATTGAATCAACGGTAAATCTTCCTGTACTAGAAAATAGGTGTCCGGACCAGCCTTGTAGTGGTAACCTTGGGGTGTTCTCGGTAATTCGCATATGACACCATGGTCCTGCTCCACTTAGGCCGAGTCAGGTAGTCAACAACAGCAGTCCAGCATGCAACACCTGATCTGGGTAAACCAAGGGCAGCTGCCGCCTCAGACTCTTATCCCTGATCTAGGGAATCACGTCGCGTACCGGAGTGGCATGCATGCAACACCATAATGGTTCGATTTGGCCCCGACGCAGCAGTGACGCTCCCTTGACCAAATCTTTGACCCTGCTCTGGGCTCTGGCTGCACGGGCTTTTCCTGTTGGCGCCATGGAGTTTAACGCCGCGCTGCCGAAAGCTGCAGCCTGCAGGTGTAGATGCTGCAATCTGCTGGCCCGAATCGATCTCGACCATGTCGTCGTACCGGGGGCGCGCGGTGGATGTGGATCGGCTCGTCCGTCCGTGACCATACGGACAGGGCCGTCCCAATGATTTCGAAGGCCCATGGGCAAAGTATGAAACTAAGGGCCCGACAATCTTACGTTTTAATATGACAATAAAAGGATATAGTAATATTTGTAATCTAATGATTTATTATCGTAAGGAAGTTGGAGGTCGGCTCGTTTTAGTTTGGATTTTAATGTTTGATGATCAACACAACCCAATCGGAATAACGTGTTTGCGAGTATTTATTTTATAGTCGAATAGGTTGCACAAGCGAACTTCGATTTATTTGGAGCAAGACTGCAAGAAGATCTTAATCAAATACCTCAAAGAAACAATTTTGAAGCTAAGTTGAAGATCTATATAAACAAGCACAATTAAAGTTTTGGAGATGAGCTAGACGATAAATGATGAAGAAATAAAGAAACAAAAAAAAGAGACACATATACATGTATACATCTTAACAGAGGGAGAACATGAACTAAGAACATGCAGTAAACAACAGCGGCGGCGGCTTGCTAGCAGCGTACACATGTATACATATCTACATGTATTGCACGTACATGCAACAAGCAAGTAAGCAAGGTAGTACGTGTATGCATGAAGCAGTAAAGCAAGCCAGCAATGCAGCAGCATCACGACGTCACTCATGGGCCCCTCCGCCTTGTGGGCCCTTGGGCGTCGCGCCCCCCCCAACCCCCACCCACCCACCCCCCCCCCCCCCTCTCAGGGACGGGCCTGCATACGGATGCATGCGCGTGGGCGTGGCCGGTTTTCGTCGTCTGGCAAAAGGCAGCGCGTGGTGATTGCACTTGCCCGAGCCAGCTACTAGAGCCAGACTGAGGCCTCAGACAACCTAGGAAGCCAGCTACTTGGGTGTTTACCCACGTTGGTAGGTCATTTTTGTCATGGCATGAAGAAAGTTGTCATGTTTTTTTTCCTTTCTTCCACGTCGATGATGACGAATGATGCTTGGTCATTTGGCCTGAAGCCTGCTAGTACGATACGATACGCGCCGTGGCCGAGGCCGTTGCTGTTCTGGTCTCCCGCGATCGATCCGGGTCGCGTCGCGTCCTTACCCGCAGCGACTGCGATCCATCCATCCGTCCATCCACGACGTGCCCTGCCGTCATCTTTCCCATTCTTCAACACGTCCGGCCGTCACCACCGTTGGAGCTCTGCCCCTTTCCCTGACTGAGGTGAGCTCGATCATAACCTGACGACCGCACACGGACGTGCGGCACTGAGGCCAGTGGGCGGGCGTCGCGTCATCGACGCGAGACTGTGCGGCCGTGCGCCGCGCGTCGGTTGACGACCGTGCCCTGCATGGCTTTGGGTGGATGTTGGTCACACATAGTACATTGATACAGTACATAATATCGCACGGTGCTACCTGCCGCGTGCTGTATTTGCAACTCCTTGTAATGTACTACTGGACTACGGATAGATCGAGTACATCGATATCGTGGCCAAAAGATCTGACAGCATGGTACCGGCGAAAGAAACCCGTCAAACTAAGATCGGTACGGTCAAGCAGAGCTGTAATCCAGAGTACCATATCGATCTCTCTCTCACGAACCACCGCTCACATCGGATCGACGACCATGTGCAATTAACGAACCTTGATACTAATTTATTGCACAACCGTGCTTTCTCATTGATGATATGATCACACAGCCGTAATAAACAACTAACAACCCTTGGACAGCATATACATAACCGTCTTGGCACACCAACCAATATACGGTAAGATCGTTGCTAAACAAAACTTGAAGGGTGGCCTACCTAAACGGCTAAACCTAGCCTAAGCTAGCTAGCCGATGATTGTAGTAACTAACAATAATCCTCTCTCTAGCGAAGCATGATGCATCCACGCTCGGCATTGCACGGCCGCCATTGTCAAATCTCAAACCCACCAAATCTGGCGCCTTGACTACCCACCAATCTTGCAGTACTCTGGATTAGTATGCATGTTACCCGTACTCCTACTCTGTATAGGATCGGGGCATATAATTGTAGTGTCAGCTTGTGTTTAAATTACCACTGATGGATGTGGTTGGACCGGAATTCAGGCCCGTACAGCTTCAGAGTGTGCAACGAGCGAGGCACAAGCACCCCACGTTGCCAAAAAGGGTACAGCCACGCTTCAAGCACACGGGATTGATTGCCTGCCACTTCCTGCCGCGTCTCAACTATCAACGGTGTAATATTTTCACTTTCCCGTGTTTGTTTGTGTACTCTACTCAAATTTGTTTGTACTCTACTCAGACACAAGTACTATGTTTTTTCGATAACGGGTTACAAATGTCCACGTCATAGGGAATACTACGATACAGACTTTTGGATAATTCGGTTTTTCAGCCAAAAATATCCTTTTCGCCGCTGCTACACTGCACTAGACCCCAGCTCGTCCTGACTATCTCTGTTGCTCAGGTCAGGTTTAGATTCCAAAATTTGGAACCTAACTTTGCATAGTAAGTGTCACGTCACACTATAGTAACTTTGTTTTTATTTGATAATAATTGTCCAAACATTAATTAATTAGGCTTAAAATGTTCGTCTCACAAAGTATAACAAAACTGTGCAATTAGTTTTTTATCTATACTTTCTTATATAAACAAACCCCACTAAGCTATTTCTTTGCTTTCTCCTTGCGCCACGTCATCAACCTATTAATAGCACCAACTTCTTCTTCGGTTGCAACACTCGCTCACGTCCACTTGGAAAGCTGAAGCGACGCCCTTTCAAATCCAGATGGTGCAATGGACGTCTGGTGACTGCTGGGCTCCCTCCGCCTGCCCCGCTTCCTACACCCACAACCATGAGCTAGCATGCCTTTAAATTCTGCTACGAGTGGTGGAAGCTAGGCGGGCATCCTGGAGGTGCAGCTCCAGGTCCAAGAGCACAAGGCCAACATCGCCGTGGTCGTTGCCATCGTTCGGACGTCCCTGTCATCAACCTCTAGCTCATCGGCTGCAACACCTACAAAAACGTGCAGGCTGCCTCCATCTTTGGATGCTCCAAGTAGTAGTAAGCTCGCCGATGATTTTTTAATGCTTTTTGTTGTTTGTTATGTAGATTACTGGATTTATGTGTGTGTCGTGGAGAAGCTGTAGTGCATTGTGGCGTGTTTTCAGATTTTGTTCAACGTGGTGCTGGTAGATGTTAAGGTAGAGGAGATGATATGTAAGATTAATGAATTATAATTAATGGTGTCTTCCCCTATTTACCAACAAGCAATATCTATCTGATCTGAAGAAGTGGCCAAGTAAGATATATACTTCTACTATATGGATCATGCCTGATTGATTCAGATTCCTATGTTTTGCTTCCTGCCATTCAGGCATAGAGGAAAGACAGATTTGCTGTACGTAGGTAGTGTTGCACCTGCCAGTTCGTCGAGAGCTGTTAATTAGTTGGTGCAGCAATAGGCGGCCAACTCATTACTTCTGTACGGTTCCATTGCGTTGGAGCCTAAAGCCTAAAGGACAAGCCTCCGCTACATGTTCTCGTCTCTTATCGAATCAGATCAGGCAATCTACTACTGCACTCCGAAAGATGTGAGCCAACTAATCTGAATGTTTGTACTCTTTAGTCTTAATAGAGTTGGCTGCCATCAGGTGAAGTTTTATTTTAAAGTTTTTTGATTATCTAATCTTTCCAAATAAGTTGACAGCAGATTCAGAAATATACATTCTTCGTGTGGACTGTAGTGGGCCAATAAAATGGTCGTACATTTTATCATATTCACTACCGGAATCCCGTTTTTTGCCGATGGCCGGCCGCCATCGGCAAAGCCCGCTTTTGCCATCGGCAAAGGGTTTGCCGATGGCAACGACGTGGCCATCGGCAAACCCCCATCGGCAAAAATTTCATCGGCAAAGCCGGGTTTGCCGATGGCCACCGACTTTGCCATCGGCAAACCTTTGCCGATGGCCACGTGGGCCATCGGCAAACCCGCCACGTCGGCCGACGCGCCGTCGTCGACGGCGGCGGCTTTGCCGATGGCCGACGTGGCCCGGCCATCGGCAAAGGTTTTTTATTTTATTTTCAAAATAGTTTGCCGATGGCAAGCCATCGGCAAAGATTTATTATTAATTTTTTTGAAAATTCTTTGCCGATAGCCTACGTGGCAGTGTCGGCAAAGAGAGTTTTTTTCTTTTTAAAAAAAAAAAAAAAATCTTTGCACATAACCATATATCATAATTTACCCATTCAAGTCAATGGTCTACATGTCATTTAATCATTCATCCACACAATATTAACATTATATTCAATAATCTTATAACATCATCAAGTTGTTCATAAATACAAAGATATAGTATCATATTCTTAGGTACCAGTATCAACTCATGTATTACATACAGTGCCGAGTTGAATAAAATCGTCTCCTGCCCAATGTACCTAAGAAGAAAGCAATTTACATACAGTGAGATGCAATGGACAAAATGTTCAGCTAGCATTGGTGCATGTATAATTTTTCAAGATTATATTATTATACCTCTTCTTTACTTCTAGAAGTGCACAAAACATGAAAAATTGAAACATGTGACTGAATCATGATTATCAACTCAAATAATCATCTCAGTTTTGCAAGCAACAGTGAAAAATATATTCAACCCTAGTCTACAAATGCCTTTACATCAAAATAACTGATTTCATTACTATGAAACATGCCTACTGAACACAATGCATCCTAATCAGATCATCAGTTCAAACATAATTTTGCAATAGCTAGACTCTCAATTTTTTCATGACAAGAACGTAATCACAATTATAGTTGTAAATAACATCTTGGCACCAGTTGTCTTCTAGTAGGATCAGTGCCAAGAACACTGAGTTGGGACAATCACAGTATTATAACTTGCAGAGATAAAAACAATAAGAGCCAGGGATGGGAGGGTATAGGGTGATGCTCACCACCCTTGCTGCACGCCTGCACCACCCGCTATAAGTGAAGAACCCTGAAGCTACCATGTTGCCACAGCTCTTTCACATTGCAATGATGCACTGAACATGGGAAAGAAAAGGTTAGCATTGAGAAGGGACATTGGAGTTAAGCAATGGAATCTTTATGCATGGAACTCAGCAAAGGTAGGATTTCTTAATTGAGAAGGGACATTGGAGTTAAACATGACTGTTGTGCACTGAAATCAGGAGCCTAATGCTATTTCTACTATAAATTGGAGTTATATATACTAGCTACTTAAGTTTCTAAAATTCAGTTACTGAAACATTTGAGCATCTTTGAATGTTCTAGCACTTTGTCTATGGATAAATAATTTACCCCAAAACAATCTGATGCCAAGTTGTTGCCTCCACAAACTACTTTCAGCACAATCATGTCTTTATGGAGATAAGGATATAGAATATAACATTCATGTACAGCTCTAAAATTTCAACCAAGAATTTAACAGCAGCTATAAAGGGCTTAACCATAGGCAGTAGGAAAAATATGCAGGACAATCATGTATTTATGGAGACAAAGCAACCTGATACTATAAAGGGCTTAACTATAGGCAGTAGGAAAAATATGCAGCTACAATCATGTGGTCTGGGGTAGTGAACAAAGCAACCTGATACTATATTAGGTTCATTCATGCATGCTGTACAAAATATTTGATACTAGTTTCAGTATTCATTCACACCTCAGTAGATATTCAGTTTCTTAGCACCCTATAGAAGAGTACTTTTTCTATACGTTTCTCGTTCCAATCTCAGAAGCAAAGCAGCAAACATGTAATGGGCACTGAGACATATCTACACACGTAAACAGGGTAACAGGTAGACAACTATCTCAACCTGAGTTGATTTTGACAGCGTGAGAACATGGTACCTTTCAGCCTGCTACTTCTACCGGATCTGGGCCGTGGCTTAGCGAATCACCGGATCTGGGGGCTTTCATCGCCGCTGGGAGAGAGGAGGCACCACCTTGGCTGGTGCGTAAGGTGATGCCAACTTGGTCGCCGCCCCCGCATCCGGGGCTCCAATCTTCGCTAGGACAGCGCCGCCGGTGGGGAAGGAGCAGCCGCGGCCACCGGTGGCGAATGAGCAGCGCAGCCGCCGGTGGAGAAGGAGCAAGCGCCACCGCCGGTGGAGAGAAGGAGCAGCGCCGCCGCCGGTGGGGAAGAAGCGAGGTGCCAACGGAGAGGACGAGCCACCGCCGACGTGGAGGGAGCCTCCGCCATCTACACTCCCGGCCCGGCTAGCCTAGGGCACGGGATTTGGGGCGGCGGCGCTTGAAAGTCGCGGAGGTGAGGAAGCGGAGGAGAGCAGGGAGCTCGGGCGGCGCACAAGGCGGCGGTGGTCGGGGCAGCAGCGGGCTGGGCGGGGGCGGCGGGCGGGGAAGCGGAGGAGAGCAAGGCGGCGGCGGTCCGGGCGGCAGCCGGGGGTGGCGCGGCGGCGGAGGGATCGGGTGGGCGCGGCGGCGAGGACTCGGGTGGGCGCGGCGATGCTCGATCTAGGGTCTAGGGGTGGGGTGGGGGTGGGCCGGGCTTTAGAAACTAGGAAATTTTTTTTATTTTTTTTTTCTATTTAGTTTGCCGATGGTCAAAGCCGTCGGAAAACATCATTTTGCCGATGGCCGGCGGGCCCGGCCATCGGCAAACAATCTTTGCCGACAGCCTTCTAAGACCGTCGGCAAACTTTGAATTTTTTTTTGATTTTTCCTTCCAGTTTTTTTCCGGGTGCCTTCCTATACCAAATACATCCCAGTTTCAAAAGTTGGAACATTTTTGAACTTTTTAGCTATATTTCGTGAATTATTTCTATTACTTTGTATTTTTTTCGGCGACTCCAAATTTGAACTGCAGTACATGAAATAATTGAACTTTTTGATTCAAAAAATGGTATTCATGATGCTCGGAGTATGTTGAGGCCGTATCCGAACCTCACATGAAATTACGACCATGTTGGCATCGTAACATGAGGAGTTACGTGCACGGAAAGTGTTTTAAAATTATATAAAATCCAAACAAAGTCTAAAATTGACAAAACTTGACGAGTTGCGTTGTGATCGCATCTGGAGGCCGTGGTAAAAAATTCAAAACGTTTCGAGCAAGTTGTGACGTCGGATGGCCAAAACCCGCACATCTCCACGTATTCACTAGTGATCACATATGAAGATGTCTGGGTTTTGGCCATCCGACGTCACCACTTGCTCGAAATTTTTTGAATTTTTTACCACGGTCTCCACATGCCATGAAAACACAACTCGTCAAGTTTCGTCAATTTCGGACTTCGTTTGAATTTTCTATAATTTAAAAACACTTTCCGTGCACATGACTCTCCATGTTACGACGCCAACATGGTCGTAATTTCATGCGAGGTGCCGGATACGACCTCAACATACTCGAGCATCATGAATACCATGTTTCGAATCAAAAATTTCCATTATTTCATGTACCTGCAGTTCAAATTTGGAGTCGCGGGAAAATTGCAAAGAAACAGAAATAATTAATGAAATATAGGAAAAAACCTCAAAATTGTCCCAATTTTTGAAGTTGGGTTGTATTTGGTGTAGAAAGGCACCACAAAAAAAATGGGCACGAAAAAACAAAAAAAAAAAAATCAAACTTTGCCGACGGCCTGTGATGGCCGTCGGCAAAAATGCTTTGCCGATGGCCGGCCATCGGCAAAGCCGGTGGGCCCGGCAGCTCCTGAGGCAGCCACGTGGCCTGTCTTTGCCGATGGCCGGGCCGTCGGCAAAAATAAGGCTTTGCCGATGGCTATAGTTTGCCGATGGCCTGGCCATCGGCAAAGAATGACTTTGCCCATGGCCACACTTTGCCGATGGCTGGGCCGTCGGCAAACATGGGTTTGCCGATGGCCGTACTTTACCATCGGCAAAGCCAGTAGTTTGCCGATGGCTGACCACTTTGCCATCGGCAAACTCCGCGGCCATCGGCAAATAAGCCGATTCCGGTAGTGATTCACACTATAATCGATTATTTATCTAAATTTATCTCTCAAATCTCACGGCAACGCACTGTATTGTTGTTGATGCTTAAGAACTATTGATTATATGGTCTAATTCATCATTTTCATCCTATAACCATTCATATACATCCTATTTTTTAGTGATTAATACTCTAACCTATTAAATCCCTTCGTCATACCCGCGGCAACGTGCGGGGAATCCTACTAGTTTCATATATATTTAGTACTCCATATATGTGTCGGCATTTTGATGTGACTGAGAATAGAAATTCTGCGTAGTGAATTTGGTGGCCAAACTCTAGAATCCAAACAAGGCCCTAGTGTACAATGTAGGCAGCCATTGCAGTTTGATGGCGCTACCGGGCCTTGTTTAGATTGCAAAAAATTTCAACCTGATGAATAGTAACTCTTTTGTCTTATTTAAAAAATATTGTTCAATCGCGGACCAACTAGGCTCAAAAGATTCATCTCGTGATTTCAAACTAACCTGTGTAATTAGTTATTTTTTTACCTACATTTAATGCTCTATGTAAGAGTCTAAAAATTGATGTGATGGAGAGAGTAAAAAAACTTGTAATTAGTTATTTTTTACCTACATTCAGTCAGCTCTGTCTCCTTGCCCCGATTCAGAATCCGCACTGTTGCCACTTCCACGGCGACCACTGCTGCACTGCGTCATTCGGCATTTGGCCACGCTAGTTCATTTTAGGCTTGTTTAGATTCCAAAATTAGTGCACCAAATTTACTATGCAGAATTTCTATTCCCCGTCATATCAAAATGTCAGTATATGTATAGAGTACTAAATATAGATGAAATAAAAAACTAATTGCACAGTTCTGTTGTACCTTGCGAGACGAACATTTTAAACCTAATTAATCAATGTTTGGATAATTATAACCAAATAAAAATAAAATTGCTACAATGTGACGGACATCTACTCTATGCAGATTTTGACCACCAATTTTGGTAACTAAACAAGGCGGCCTTAGTAGCTAATTCATTTTAGCAGCTGGAGTCTGGCAGTCGGAAGCTAGTGCATGCACCGTCCAAAGTGCCACCGTCCAAAGTGCATGCATGACAACTCACTGGGCCATTACTTTGCATCCTGGGGACAAAGCAATGTACTGAACTTTTTTTCTTTGAGACCGATGTACTGAACTTTTGGGCAACCAAGTATGGCTAACCCAAAAGCAGAGGCGTATGGCTAACCCAAAAGCAGAGGCGTATGGCTAACCCAAAAGCAGAGGCGCTCCCCTGCTTTCGGGGCCACCAGCACCACCACCAGAGGATTTTATTCTAAGGCCTTGTTTAGATACTCTCTCCGTCCAAAAAGAGTGTCATTTTTGACTTCCAGACATCGTGTTTGACCACTTCATCTTATTCAAAATTTTTAAGTATATTATAAAATGAATAAATCAGTGTTAAAGTATCTCTAATGATAAATAAGTCATAACAAAATAAATAATATTTATAAAACTTTTTTGAATAAGACAGATAATCAAATATGATGGATAAAAAACCTAAAGTGACACTCTTTTTGGGACGAAGGGAGTACTCAAATTTGGATCTAGAATTCACTATGTAAAAAAAAGATTCTCATCACATCAAAATATCGGCACATGCATGGAATACTAAATGTAGATGAAATCAAAAACTAATTACACAGTTTTGTTGTACTTTGCGAGACAAACATTTTGAGCCTAATTAATCAATATTTGAATAATTTTTACCAAATACAAACGAAACGCTACAGTATCACTACAGTATTTTTTCCCAACTTTGAATCTCCCAAATTGGGTATCTAAACAAGGCCTAACATGCCAACACATCTAGCATTGCGTAGCATGGAGTGCTAGAAACCTTTTGGTTCATCCTGTCACGTGTCAACGCGCATTGCGTAGCATGGAGTGCTAGAAACCTTTTGGTTCATCCTGTCACGTGTCAACGCTACTCCAGGCACTTTGGCGCGCAGTGCATCGTGTCTCGTGCCACGGGAACTTTCAGCGTCACGATCCGGCATGTTCCGCTCCATGGCCACATCGAGAAAGAAGCCATGGCTTGTTGTTTTCTGCGAACTTTCAGCGTTGAGGTCCGGCACGTGCCGTCCCATGGCCACATTGAGAAAGAGGTCATGACCTCCTGTTTTGTGCCAGACAGATCCTAGGACTAGCAAACGCTATACTTTCATATGACATCATATTCCTTGTAGTTTCATCTTGAGCTGCATGCCGTCAGCCATGCTGGGGTCCACTACGTCCAGATTGATTTACCACGGCCACTTTGGCCCGGCCTGCGGCCAAAGTGGTCTTCGCGGTAAATGGGTGGCCTGCCGGTCACCCCCAGCCCTTGCGGAAGAACCATTTACCGCAGCGGGCAACGTAATGCGCCTCGCCGCGGTTAAAACGATTAACCGCAGCAGCCGTTACGTTGCCCGCCGCGGTTAATACTCCCAGACTAATGAAATTTTAAATTTTAAACTACTAGTCCATCAACCCGTGCTCGCATGGGCTAGAATTTTAAGAGATATGATAATATATATTATTTATCATTTATTTAATAATCCCCAATTCTAATAAGATATTGTAACTTTTGTAAAGACATGGTTTTTATGATGTATCTATAAATATATAGTGTGTATATATACCCACTTGCACAGCAAAAGCTATTCCTCTAAAAAAAAAAAAAGTGTCTTATAATTTGGGATCATTTTGCATCCATATTTATATTTTTTTTCCTTTCATTCCGCCTCTATATAGTTTAAATATGCAATTACTTTGAAACCTTACCAATAATTATTGCGGACTTCTTGCATCACATATCTAATGAAGTCATACATTTAAATTTTGTTTTTCAGAATTTTATTCTATTGATTACTACATTATCTCTCTCTCTCTCTCTCTCTCTCTCTCTCTCTCTCTCTCTCTCTCTCTCAAGTTAAGTTGAAACTCATGTGATGTGTTGCTTGTATATTTCCTTGGTTACAGATGATTTGCACATACAGTAGAAATCAACATACCTTTTTGCACCCACGGCTCCAGAGAGCACACCCTTTATTAACTCTCCTTTTTTGTGACTTTTTAAAATAAGTATTTTTTTTTGTTATAGAGTATATTCTTAAATGCTACAATAGCATAAGCAATCATTTGAAACATGCAACATGTCGCTTCAAGCGAGACTCTGAATGTGGGTAATTGTGCTAACCACAAGAGGATTGTAATACTTAAGTTTAGATCAATGTTTTGATGACCACATTTGGAAAATATATAGAATGAGCCCCTCAGTCTGTAAAACCTTATTTACGTCTAGCTCTAGTAAGTTTTAATTACATATTTTCAAATACGAAAAATAAGTCAACACATTTCCTATGTGATTAGATTTATTATATACTTTGAAAAGTTGAAAATATATATCATAATCATAGGAAAGACATGCAAACTATTAGAATTCAAACAATGCAAATCAAGATATATGTATAGATATAAATAGAAAGCTAAAATATTGACTCACATTTTAATGAATTCGCTCAAGCATGAATGTCCAATAGCAGTGCAAACAACACTAACTGCACTTGAGTTGACCTGGTCTTCTTATAGTAGTAGAAGCGCAGTCATGCTTCTTGAGTCGACCAGGTCTTGTTATAGTGGTAGAAGCACAGTCGTGCTTCACAGATGTAAAACACCCAAGCAATTGAGCAAACAGTGTTTATATATCCTAGGCCCAAGCTCTAATCTTCCTACTTACATCAACTTTGCATTGAATATTTCCTACAATAAAGGGAAAAAATAAGCATAAATAGTAATAGAACATGTTATTTACATTAAAAAATAATTTATAGTTAAAGAAAGATACCAGAAAAATTTTCGTGGTATGAATCTTTTTTCTCATCAAACCAAGCTTGCAATTTGTGCCATTACCTGTTGGTGCATCTTGCCAATGTTTGAGGATGACGTTAGGTCAATACAACCTTAAGATCAAGCATATGAATTTCTTTAGTAGACAACTTTTGACAAATAATTAAAGAAAGATGCCTTGGATGAAGAATTGCAGATTGAAGATAATAAACTGCGAGAGTAAATTCATGGAAATTGATTCCTCCAAGCCTCCCGGGATGCCACACCAAGCAATGATGTATCCACATATATGCAAGATCTTTTTTGGGCACCATGCAAGTGCAGACTTAGCCACTGTCTAAGAGATTTCTTCCGGCAGATTAATAAGAGGTAATAAGAATGAGTGGGCTCCATGTGCAGGCATACACATTGGCTGCTTCTTGCACATGAAAGGCACATGCATGCAGTCTAGTGTTTGGTGCCCTCCGATCGTGCATGTCTCTCAACATGTGCAAGGCAAACTACAGTAGGAAAGCCCTAATGCATTCCGAAGATTTTTCATGCGCTCACCAATCCGCCCACATACCAACAGTACTGCCAGCACCTACAACTTTCATCTTGCTCGTTCAAAGCTACAAAACTTCTCTTCTCTGCATCATAAAACCAACTGTCAAAAATACCATGCAATTTGTACTAATTATGTACGGTTACATTCATGCTCCAAACTCCAGATATATTCATCTGCGCATAACCACTTTGTTTATATGAAATCCGGGCCAAAAAGGCAAATTGCTTCAGTACAAACTCCATGTGATGTTACTCTTCTAATTTTGCCATCCGACTCCAAAGTAGTAGAATTACAAAAGCAAGAGAAACAATTAGATGAGTAAGTGTGCTCTGCATGGCATGCAACGCTTATACTCAGAACCCAAGCGCCAAAACTAATTTTAGCAAATCATTGAACACTATACATCGTACCAGCATCATTGGTAGACTATAAATGCTTTTTTTTTTCTTTTTGCGATTAAGTAGACTATATATGGTATAGCAGCTCACTTGATGGCGTACATACATGCGGCAGCTTCGGCGGATATGATGTCTCCCATTCAAGGCAGGGACACCACTCCTTTGGCGAGCTCCTTTTCATCTGTCTCTGTGTCAGCGCCAGACAGCAGACGTGCCATCCCCGCCGGCGCCCTTGCCCCCCACATCCTCGTACGTAACCAATGGTCTAGGAATCGGGAAGAGAGTTGAGGCTAGGGGTAGGCAGCGGCGGATTGCCAACGCCGTGTGGCCATGTTGCCGATGACGTAAGAACGAAGAAGCCGCAACCACGATATATGCGCTAGGTTAATTAGATTAGATGGGTTCTGGAAAAGGACACGTAAATCACCAACTATTTTAATTTTATTTTTTTCTTAATAAGTAATGTCGACAAAGATGAATGTGAGTCCTGCCGATATACTTTTTATTGAAATATAATAGTATCCAAGTTAACATGATTTGTAGGCATCATATATTATTTTATTAACATATTCTAAACGTGAATTGGGCCAATCAATGGATATATTTTAACGTGTTTGGTAATTTCGGGCTATTTTATTTTTCTTATCAATCCATAATGGCAGAGGTGGGTAAATACTTGAAATAGATCCAAAGGTTATAGATGGCTAGAGTATTTTGATTTGTGGCTAGATCTTTCGATTAATGTGAGAATTTCTAGCATTTATATTTTTTCTAGCGCGTTTGGTGAGGATTAACGTGGAGCCTCCGTTGGAGCCTCCAATTAGTAATAGTAAGATAGTTTTTTGATACTTTGTCAAATGGAAAATGGTCAATGTATCAAATGTTCATCTTGATGAGTGGAGCAAACTTGCTAATCATTTCTTTTTGAGTTGAGGCCATCTAGGGTTTCAAAAACATGGTCAAACGATGTGTTTTTTTTGAAATTTCAAATTTGAATCATTCAAAATTTATCAAATATAAAAATGGTCAATGTATCAAATGTTCATCTTGATGAGTGGAGCAAACTTTCTAATTATTACTTTTTTAGTTAAGGCCATCTAGGGTTTCAAAAACTTGGTCAAACGATGTGTTTTTTTTGAAATTTCAAATTTGAATATTCAAAATTTATCAAATGCAAAAATGGTCAATGTATCAAATGTTCATCTTGATGAGTGGAGCAAACTTGCTACTCATTGCTTTTTGAGTTGAGGCCATCTATGGTTTCAAAAACATGGTCAAACGATGTGTTTTTTTAAAATTTCAAATTTCAATCATTCAAATTTATTAAATGCAAAAATGGTCAATGTATTAAATCCTCATCTTGATTAGTGGAGCAAACTCGCTATTCACAAGTTTTTCATCTGAGGTCATTTAGTGTCTCGTTTGACAAAGGTTGACCAAGTCCTTTTTTTGGCCCAAGTTTGACCAAGTTTTTGAAGCTCTAGATGGTTTTTCATCTGAGGTCATTTAGTGTCTCGTTTGACAAAGGTTGACCAAGTCCTTTTTTTGGCCCAAATTTGACCAAGTTTTTGAAGCTCTAGATGGTTTCAAAATGAAAACTTTTGAATAGCAAGATTGTTAAACTCATCATGATGAACATTTGTTACATAGGACTTTTTTGCATTTGAGAAAGTAATATTAAACACTTGCTACAAAACCATGAAACCTACGTGGACGTTTATGAAACATTAAGAGACAAATATAAATTTAGAGCCACACTTTGCTGAAAAATGCTCAAATGCAAAAAAGTCCTATGTAATAAATATGCATCTTGATGTGCTTAACAATTTTGCTTTTGAAAATTTTTTCATCTGAGCTCATTTAGTGCTTCAAAAATAAAGAAAACCAACATTTTTAATTTTTTATTTAAAAAAATTAACTACCGCAGTGGGCATCCTAACAGGCCCGCTGCAGTTAATATTTACCGCAGCGGGCCTAGTAGGTTGCCCACTGCGGTTAATCGATTTACGAAGCGGGCGTCGTATCAGGCCCGTCACGGTTAATGGCCGAGCCTAAGAAGCCCATCAGCTTGACCCGATAAGTATCTCCTATATATACATACATTTAGGCCCCCTTTGGTTCACGGGTGAACCAAAGGAAAAACGTAGGAATCAATTCCTATGGAATGCTGATGTCAGCATGCCTTTGGATGGCGAAGCAAAACCGTAGGATCGATTCCTCCGGAATCGTCGTTCCCTCACTGTAGCGTAGGAAAAAAAGAATCCACGCCGAGCTCATGTTGTGGCGGAAGACCGAGGCAAATCGCGGAGAGAGAACGTGCTTGCCCACCTGCGCGACACCGAGCTTGCGACGCCGAGCTCCCTCTCCGGGCTTGCCGGGCGCTGCCTCGCAGGGGACGGGCTCACCGGACGCCGTCGCGGAGGGGAGGGGGCTCGCCGGCCTACAGGGGGAAGGAAGGAGCTGCTGCGCGCCCCCGCGGGCTCCGGCTGCGCGCCCGCGACAGAGCTCCCGTGAGCACCCGAGCCGGCGGAGGAGCGCGTCCGCCTCGAGCGCCGCCGCCAGGAGCGCACCCGGATCCTCGGCGGGGTGGTCGACGGCATGCCCGAGGACGGGGAGTTCGAGACCGAGCCGAAGCTGGGGGGAGCAGCAGCGGAGGCTCCAACTCCAAGGCCGCCGCGGCGGCCGCCCCCGAGTACTACGGCGAGCCGCTCGCGCTCCTGCAGCACCATGCCGCCGCCGTGGGCCCGTCATCGTCGCAACAGCAGCAGCAGTCGCCGTACGCTGCCAAGCACGGTGCCGGCGCTGCAGAGATGTCGGTGCCGGCGCTTCAGAGATGTCGGCGGCGAAGGCCGACGCCATCAAGGCCAAGATCGTCGCGCAGCCGCAGTACTCGGCGCGGACGTGCTGGAGAGGCTGACGGCCATGGCGGCGAAGCTGGACGAGCGCCGCCTTCCTCGCTTGCCGCCTAGGCCCGTCAGAGCGGCACCTACAGGCCTGGATGTTGTTGATGTCTATTAAGTGCAACTGAAATAAGAAGGGTTCCGCAAAGCGCCTGTAAATATATCATCGTAGCATTTTAACCGGGAGTAATCCAGGTATCGTTATTTATAATTTTACCACTTTGGGAAGGGAATGCACTGGATAATGAGTGATGAGCAATGCACATGCAATAATGGAGAGCTCAACCTTGTCTATCGATCATCTCATACGGGGTAAGTGTCACATAAAATATAGGAATGAATGATAAATGACATAAGATAAATGAGAGCATTTAGCCACATAAAATAATAGTAATAAGCCATCTCAACTTAGCACTCTAAGCTTATAACACTAGCATGGACTAGGACGATCTAGGGTATAATCCTATGTTATTCTAACTACAAAGTCAAAGCATACAATGATTAGTGCAAGAACATCTAGCAATCATGGCGGGAAAAGGTTACATCTATGCATAGTGATATTACCAGAGAAGACAAGAGACATAGCAATGACTTCAATGTAATAGGTTTGTTCGCTAGACCTATACTCGGGAGAAGGGCTACAAAGGACTCAACAGACTGTCACTCCCGCGATCTACCTCACGATCCGGAATATAGGTGCAATCGCGGATAAATACGGTCTAGGCACCACGCCTACACAATATTTACCACTCACCCATCGATCTAATGAGCAAGCGCTATACGATCCTATGCATAAACATAATTCTAGTCCAACTATGCTAAACATATAATCAAAGTAAACTAAGAACAATATAATTGAGAACATAATCAAATAGAGCAAAGTCAAGTCGATATAATAGAATAGAATAAAGTACTACTCATAGTATCACGAACAATGATGAATATTACAAGAATGTAGAGGGAAATTACCAAGAACTCCGACAGATCCGGACTCCAAGCTAGGCTTGATTCCCTCTAGATCTATTCCTATGTAGCTATGCTACTAAACTATGGAGCTCTAATTGAGATGGTGGCTCGGCTTCTCCGAATTCGATGAGAGAATGAACTCTTGAATGAACTAGGGTTTCACCCGGGGCCGGGGAGCTCTGAATATATAGCCCCTAGGATGAACCACAGCCCTCGGATCAAACCGACCTAAATGGACGATAATTATTCATCCTCAAAGGCGGTGGAGGCGAGGATCCGCGAGACTCAACGCCATTGGCCGAGGTGGGAGTCGGCCGACTCCCCCTTGGGCGGCCGACCGCCGGCCCCCAGTGGGCCCCGCTTTGTGTGTTGCCTTCTCGGAGTCTTCTAGATTATACAATTTTACCCGTTCGGTCTTTATCTCTATGTAATCATGACATGTGGGCCTCCTTTGGTTCTCTTTACTCGATAACCCCTAAGAGAAATACACAATCACCAAAACTCGTGGAATTCTGCGTTGTAACCCCTATATCTAACAAGTGAACTCATATTAGTCCTTTCTCTTGCTGCGTTGACGGTATAAAATTGATACTTAACGACCGTCAACAAACTCCCCCAAGCTTACCTTTTGCTCGTCCCGAGCAAAGATAGACTCTGATGGATCGGGAGTTGCTACAATGCTTTCATTCTTCACAAGTACACATGCGTTCAAACAAGAACTCTCCTCGGATTAGAGTGAACTATTCGACTCAAAACTTACTCATATTACCTTTCACCATGGGGCTTGTAACCGTCACTTGGGTCTTGAGTAGTTGAAAGATAGAACGGTCAAGTCAAGCGCCATGTTTCTCGCTCTTTGATCAACTATTATCCCGGAGTTTTTAAAAAGTTTTGAAATAAAACTCAGTGTTCCTTGTATGAACCTTTCGTGTCTCTCATTTGTGGTATTTCTCGATCCTTTCTAAGGCATGAGTAGTGTATGCCTTCTCTTCTCTCTCGAATATGTGGTATTTATGGAACTAAGGCATAGTGGAAAGTGCCTTCTCTCTCTCACCCTACTTTCTAATAGGCTTATGTGGAGCTCATAGGTGGGGAGACACTCAAACTCACTTGCATATATTGCATAGTTAAGACATGGATCCAATAGGAAAAATAATAATAAAGTCATATGTGCATGTGAATGAGGAAATGAATGATAAGGTGATGATGGGATGACGATGATAAGAAAATGATTATGAGGGGTACTCAACTGGTGAACATCTACTTCTACACTTGCTCCTTCGAGGATAACATGACTCCCTTTATTTGGAAACCTTAGAACTTCTTGAAAAGAAGGACTTGGCTACTCTCTTTCTTTTTCTTTCTTTCTTCTTTTCTCTTTTTTTTTCTTTTTTTTTATAGAGCAACCAATCCTCTGGAAACGAAACTTTAGCAACGGGGAGTGTATAACTTGAAATGATAATGACTGGAGCTTGTATGTAGGCAAATAGAACGGCGATGATTATTTCTAGATGTTCACTCCCAGATAGGAATAGTACCTTTCGGATGAAGTGAAATGAATGGTGTATATATATGTGGATGGATGGATGGATGGATGGATGGATGCGTACTCCCAGGGGTAGGAGTAAGATAGGTGCGTATCTCCGGGGTAGAGATAGCACGATATGTGGTGGACATGGACTATATGTGGGTGGTACTTCTAGGGACGAAGTAGCACAAAAATGAATGTAGTAGTTATAAAATGGGTGCATGCTTCGAGGACAAGTAGCATAGATCAATGGATGGAGAGCACATAGTATTGACTTTAACCGCATGACTAATTCCTTATGGGTCCACAAAGATAACCACACTCAATGCCTATAAAGTCTACACTCAAACCTACAATATGATCTATATAAACAGATGGGTTTTCCTAATCTAGTAAGCATGAATATATGGCCGTGGTAGGAATTTGAACTCTCATCATAAAGGAACTCATCATGCAGGAATTTAATATTTTCAAAGATAAATTCTCCTAACTCTAGTATCTCTAGGAACAAGATGGACAACACTCAAAACCTTCCCATATCATACCCGTCAACCACCTAGACTTAGATCAAGTGTTTTCTACCCACAAGTTTCGGGTTCAGAGCAAATCTCAAATCTAAACAAGTTGTGTCCAAAACTCGGGAGAGTGCAAGGTTGAAAACAAGGTACTTGAAAGGAATTACTATAGCAGAGCAACTATTCATCATCTCCATGTAGAGTTTATTCTAGGGATAACTTTTAAAGACAGATTGCAAGAGCTCTCCAAAAGTAGTAAAGATAAATAAGGAAATCTTTTCTGGGTTTCTATGGTTATGCATCTTTTTTAGTGGTTTTAACAAAGCACATTCTAACAAGGCATAAATAGTTAAGTTGGAAACACTTAGCTTGGTACACGGGGATGCTCTCCCCCGAAGCCGGATGTTGACATAGTCTGCCGATGTTGCCGATGTGCACCGAAGACGTTCTAGTCCTCCGGGAGTGTCGTAGATAGTTGCCGTTGGAGACAATACTCGGTGTCGCGAGCAAAGACTTTCCGACAAATGGGACTGGATGTCCTTCTCGTTAGCTCTTCTTGATCCTTGATGTTACGTGAAGCTCAAATAGACAACAAAGCTTGTGGAACTAATTAAGTGTTAGTGACAAAAACCTCTAGGCTTTAGTTGTCTAGAACTTTCCTAACTTAAAACTCATTCTAACCGGATCACAAGAAATATTTTTATCTTTTTATTATTTAAGGAATGCGCACAGGAAAGATAAATATGCTTTGAGAAATTATTTTTGTGCCACCACAGTGAATGATTATCCACATGGGGCTTAAAGTTTTTCTGGATGCAAATGCACAACATCTTTATTTTCTTTTCTAATGCAGAGATAAAAAAGTAAAGATGCAACTAAGATGCAAATAGGAAAACAAATATGCTAAGGTAAAATTACGATGCTGAAAAGTGAATTGCTGATAAATACCAAGTTACCTCTTGGCGCGGCGTTCGGTGGTTTTAAGTCCTCCGAATGGACTTATCATGTTTGCTCATTTTTCAAGGGGCGCATTGGGTCGCGCCTCGATGATGTCGCCTCTTGTGTTGAAATCAATTCTGATTTTTCTTTACTTTCCACACCTTCTTTGTTGGAGAGGTTGACCTTGAGGAGGAAGCTTCTTGGACCACTTGTTTCTCTTCGTTGGTAGCACCTCTTCGGGTTCTCCTATAATGTTCTTATCTTCAGGGTACCGGTCTTCATATCTTGACACTTCTCCCTCATAGTCAGCCCATCCATCTGTAGTGATGTTCTTCTTGTTCTGGCGACGGGTACGCTGCCTTCTCCTTGCTCTGTTCTTCTTGGGCTCTTCAGTGATTATATAATTATTGTTGAAGTAGCGGCGTACCTTCTCAGTGGGAAAGTGGAAGTGAATCTCTCCTGTCCCAATATAGATGATAGCTTTGGTGGTGTTCAGGAATGGTCTTCCTAGGATGATTGGAGGATCGTAGTCATTTCCCATATCGATGACTAGGAAGTCGGTAGGGACATAATGGTCATCTATCCGGATGAGGACATCCTTCACTTCTCCTTCGACGAAGCGGAATGTCGATCTCGCCATTTGTAGCCGTGCATAGGTGGGCTCCAAAGGCATATTGCCATATAGATACTCATAAGTTACCTTGGCCATAATGTTGACGCCTGATCCGGTGTCATAGACAGCTTTATTGAAAGAGCTTCTGTTGATGGAGCATTGAATGGTTGGGACACCTGGGTCATCCTTCTTGATCGACATGGGGACCCGAGTAAGTGGTCATGCTCCCCGTGGACTGCGGTGACCATCCTCACTTTGTCTCCGTCTTCTTGGTCTTCTTATCTTTGTTCTTGCTCTTCTTAGCCGGATTCTTCTTCTTCTCACCGTCTGTTGATGAGGGTGTCTTGGGAACTTGAGACTGTTCTTGAAGAAGAAGGTTTCTCTCTTGCCCTTGATGTTGAAGATGATCTTGGCGGTGTTGGCATACATGATGGCTCCAGTTGTTCAAGAATGGTTGTCCCAATGATAGGGGACCTTTCATTACCGCCCGTATCCACTACCACGAAATCTGCAGAACATACGAGTTGCCTACTCGTACACATATATCTTCTAGTACTCCCAAAGGGACACGGAGTGACCGATCCGCAAGCCGTAAGCACATAGTTGTGTATGTTAAGGGGCATCTCGAATAGCTTCTCATATATCACTCTTGGCATGATGTTGATGCTTGCACCGAAGTCACGTGCCTCATTAAAGTTAGTACTTCCAATGGAGATCGGAATGACTTTGGTCTCCCCGGATCGCCCTTCTTGATTGGCGAGTTGAGTCTATCCATGACCCCTTCGATGGATCACTCCGGCTATCTTCTACATTGAATATATCAACAAGATTTGCGCCTCGAGCTCTTCGGGTTGTCCCGCGCCAGCGACCTTGGCCGAGTGGAGGGAGCAAGGTTAACAAGCCGTTGTACCTGCGACTCAAGTATCTTGTTGAAGCGAAGCCGACTCTTGATGGCATTGGAAAAGCCATCCATTCGTTGCCGAGTGTCTCTAGGACCTTGTCATTTGATGTCGGCTTCTTGGACCAGTTGTCCATCATCTTGCCTTGGTTCAGCACTAACTCTCTCAAAGGCGGCCGGTTGTAATTATTGTAGGAGGAGTTGTTACCTTGATAGTTGCCGAATAATTGCCCGAGTAGTTAGGCCTCTGCCGATTCCAACCTTGATTCGCGAGGACGATAGTAATTATTGTTGTTGTTGTTGTTGAGGTAGTTCACGTCCTCCTTCGGCTACGGGCGGTTAGCACCTGTGTGCCCGCCTCTCCACACTCTTCACATGTCATGCGAGCATCATGTATATGCATGACTTCTTTCTTCTGTGGCTCTCTCATCGAGCCTCTTCATTAGCAGATCCATTTTGGCGAAAGATGTCTACCTCCTTCAAATGTGCATTCCTCCTCCTCTCTTGCGGGTCTCGAGTTCTTTCTTCACTCCAACCTTGGTTGGATGCCATCTTCTCCACAAGAGCTGTGGCCGAGGAATAGTGAGTGATAAGAATGCACCTCCAGCGGCATCCATCGTCTCACGTGTGTCGTTGTCTTTGAGCCCATGGTAGAATGTCTCGCATAAGCGGCCAATTCTCCATGCCATGATGAGGACACTCGAGGATGTAATCTTGAAAGCGCTCCCAAGCTTCGGGACAGTCTCATCATGATGTTGCTGAAAAGCTTGATATCTTCCCGCGAAGAGCATTTGTCTTGCCCATGGGGAAGAATTTCGCCAAGAAATTAGTGGAACATAATGCCCACGTAGTATTCTTCTCCTTATTGGCGTAGAACCATCGCTTCGCTCTCCCCAAGAGTGAGAATGGGAAGAGGCGAAGTAGTATAGCATCTCTCGGGGACATCCTTGATAGTGAATGTGCTACAAATCTCCGGAAGTGTTGGAGATGAGCACTAGCATCTTCATGGGCCTTCCCACGTAACCGGCTTGCTTGCACCATGTTGATCGGCGCAGGCTTGAGCTCAAAAGCTCCCTCGATGTCCGCAGCTGGTCCAAGTCGAATGTTGTCCGTAGTGGGAGCCGAGAACTCGCGGAGTGACTTATTCGCCATGGCTTCAAACGCCGGTGTCAAGTCTCGAACGAAAGGTCGACCTTCGCTAGACAAACTTCCAAGTTGAGTTGATGATGATGATTGATTGGTCTTCTTCAACTTGCTTCCGGCCTTCCCCGAATAAAGCTTCGGATTGTCAATATAATTATCGGAAGAGTTGTCTTGATTACCCCGCATAAGATACACAAGTAGACAAAACAAGGGTAATCCTAGAGACGGGTTAGTATGACACGTGACTACTCAATCAAATTATCTAGTGCAATGCTGCTCATTATCCATTGGCTTTCAACCTTCCCCGGCAACGGCGCCAAAAATGCTTGTTGATGTCTATTAAGTGCAACTCGAAATAAGAAGGGTTCAAGCGCACGTAATATATCATCGTAGCATTTTAACCGGAGTAATCCAGGTATCGTTATTTATAATTTTACCACTGGGAAGGGAATGCACTTGACAATGAGTGATGAGCAATGCACATGCAATAATGGAGAGCTCAACCTTGTCTCGTATCGATCATCTCATACGGGGTAAGTGTCACATAAAATATAGGAATGAATGATAAATGACATAAGATAAATGAGAGCATTTAGCCACATAAAATAATAGTAATAAGCCATCTCAACTTAGCACTCTAAGCTTATAACACTAGCATGGACTAGGACGATCTAGGGTATAATCCTATGTTATTCTAACTACAAAGTCAAAGCATACAATGATTAGTGCAAGAACATCTAGCAATCATGGCGGGAAAAGGTTACATCTATGCATAGTGATATTACCGAGAAGACAAGAGACATAGCAATGACTTCAATGTAATAGGTTTGTTCTCGCTAGACCTATACTCGGGAGAAGGGCTACAAAGGACTCAACAGACTGTCACTCCAGCGATCTACCTCACGATCCGGAATATAGGGTGCAATCGCAGATAAATATGGTCTAGGCACCACGCCTACACAATATTTACCACTCACCCATCGATCTAATGAGCAAGCGCTATACGATCCTATGCATAAACATAATTCTAGTCCAACTATGCTAAACATATAATCAAAGTAAACTAAGAACAATATAATTGAGAACATAATCAAATAGAGCAAAGTCAAGTCTGATATAATAGAATAGAATAAAGTACTACTCATAGTATCACGAACAATGATGAATATTACAAAAATGTAGAGGGAAATTACCAAGAACTCCAACAGATCCGGACTCCAAGCTAGGCTTGATTCCCTCTAGATCTATTCCTATGTAGCTATGCTACTAAACTATGGAGCTCTAATTGAGATGGTGGCTCAAGCTTCTCTCGAATTCCGATGAGAGAATGAACTCTTGAATGAACTAGGTTTCACCTAGGGGCCGGGGCTCAAATATATAGCCCCCTAGGATGAACCACGCCCTCGGATCAAACCGACCTAAATGGACGATAATTATTCATCCTCAAAGGCGGTGGAGGCGGGATCCGCGAGACTCAACGCCATTGGCCGAGGTGGGGAGTCGGCGACTCCCCCTTGGGCAGCCCGAGACCGTCGCCCGCCCGCGTGGGCCCCGCTTTACGTGTGTTGCCTTCCGGAGTCTTCTAGATTATACAATTTTACCCGTTCGGTCTTTATCTCTATGTAATCATGACATGTGGGCCTCCTTTGGTTCTCTTTCGATAACCCCCGCAGAAATAGACAATCACCAAAACTCGTGGAATTCGTCGAGTGTAACCCCTATATCTAACAAGTGAACTCATATTAGTCCTTTCTCTTGCTGCGTTGACGGTATAAAATTGATACTTAACGACCGTCAACGGATGTATGAGCATGGGGCGGGTGCTGGGCGAGCATGGGGCGGGGGATGGAGCGGACAGAAGAGAGACGCGAAGGAAAGGAACGATTCCAGAGGAATCGAACGTCCTTGCCTTTCCTGCGCCCTGCCTTTCCTACGTTTTTCCTTTATTATTCCATCGAGCCAAAGGGGGCCTTAGGGTTTCACTCCCTTTACCCCACTCCTCCGGCCAGCAGCCGCGCACACCTCCTCTCGTGTAGCCCTCTCCACTCGAATCCCTCTCTCTCCTCCACTCTCTCCCCTCTCCACTCTGCTCCGAGCGCCGGGTTGGCCGGGTCGCCTCCCTCGCCACCCTCGCCCTCCCCGCCTTCTCCGCCTCCGCCGGCGGCCGCAGCACCAGCCGCGCCCTCGGCTTCGGCGACATATCCGTTCAGCCCGGAGTTCATGGTGGCGATGCAGGAGCTGATCCGCACGGAGGTGCAGTGGTACATGGCGAGCGCGGGCGTGCGCGCCGGGTGCGGCCCCGCGGGCGGCTCCGACCTCTGCATGCCTCAGCTCGTCGCCGGCGTCATGCGCGCCGCCGCCGAGTGAGTCGGCCTCCGACGGAACTGCTACCACTCCCCAGCAGAGAGCAGTGAGCAGAGAGGAGACAAGAAGATCCCATCCATCTACCGCCCGGTCGCCGTCCTCTCCCTTCCTGCCGCCCGATCCTGTTCGGCGGCGTAGGTGAGCCCTTCTTGCATGGATTCGGGCGGCCCTGTCTCGTCCCTGTGCTCAGATCCGCTCTCACCTCCCAGGTTTGCTCTCCGTCCCATACAGGTGCGGCTGCGGAGACGGCGGCACGCGGATCTCGCCGGAGCCGCCGTACGCACGCTCGAGGGGGCGGCCGCCGCCATCGGTGGTGCGGCAGCTGGACTCGCAGGATGTGAGCCCCGAGGACTCGCCGTCGGTGGCTGCTGCCGCAAGGCGCACAACGGGGTGCGCCGGCCGACGAAGATGGCCATCAGCGGAGGATCTCCCGGCGGCGGCGGGCCAGATCGAGCAACGGCAGCGCAGATCAAGCAATGGTGGCGGCACAGATCGAGCAGCAGCGGCAGATGGGCTCGTAACCCTAGATGGGCTCGTCGGGCCTTTCTAGGGTTTCCTCTTTTTTTTGTTTTTTTAAATATTTACATGCGGCAGGCATCCTAACGGGTCCGCTGCGGTAAATGAGATTAACCGCAGCGAACCTGTTAGGATGCCCGCTACGGTAAATCGCTACAACCGCAGCGGGCACTAGCGCCCGCTGCGGTGCCCCACGATTTACCGTGACGTCGCACCACTGGCGGGCGCGGTTGCCCGCCACGGAAAACCGATTTTGACCACTGCGGAAGTTCAAAACTGACGTAGTGGTCACCAATCCATCGAGGCTTTCCTTGTGTTTTCCGCGAAAAAGATCGATAGCATTGTGAGTTTGTAACGTCTGGAAATAAAGAGCTACTAGTAGCCCGGCAAAGCCCTCAGCTCTCACATGTGCTTTGTTTGGGTGTTCAGCAAGGTTGGGGAAAATAAAGTGCAAAAAGTGTAAGATGGCAGGACATAATTGAGGCTGCAGTGTGGGGTTTGCATTGTACGATGTGTGGAAGAGAGATAGATCGACCGCTCTATCGATCGCACAAAGCACAATCCATGTGAAGCTGTCCCATGATGCTGCTGATGCTAGCTTGCTAACCAGGCAGGCTCCACCTCCTATCGGATCATTGTTCAGTGTCTCACGGTTAGATCAGATGAATAATGCCTTTGCCCTTCTCTCAAGTCACTGTCATATGCTGGCCCAAAAGAGACACAAGTAGACAGTAGTATCCGGCTCTTACTCTTCTCAAAACATTTTTTTTTTCATTCCTTCATGGATATAAGGGGGCGGGACCCATTATCTGATATATAGGGTGAATCTAATGTGTGAGTGGAACCGTTACTAGGCCTTCCAGTGAATTATAGGCTGCTGCATAAAACACAAGGGGGTGTGCATGAAACCAACAAGAAAAGACAAGAAATTACTCACGAAACATAAAAAGAACACAGCATCTTCCATCTTTGAACCGGCTGTGCCGTTTTCTTAATGATTGTATTTTTAATGTAAACTAGCAGGACCTGCCGTTTACTTAAAAAAGTGGGGAAGATGCTAAAATGATTACGAAGCCTTGCTTGCTCTGCTTGATGTGTCCAGTATGTCATTGTCATGTGTTCCACGCTGAGCTTCATAAAATCTCATGCAAATGAAGTCCCACAGGCATGCAAGAAGCAAGGCACTCCTACTTTTGATGGTAGACCCACCGAGGACTATGTGTATATATTGCAGCCTGGCTGTGGATATATAACACTGCCTAGTGAGAGCTTTAGTTCAGTATTGAGATATTAGAAGAAACCAAATCAAATTTGTTCATGAATTGGATACCATCGAACCCCACTAAAGTGGGTATTATGCCAACTCCATCCGGGTGATTCTCATTCTCTTTTTAGTGTATGTATACCACTAGAATAAAGAAGTTATATGATGTAGCGTCCACCAAAGGAACAAGCTCCATTGTTGTTGTAGTTCTGCTGCTCCTATGGTTATTTCTCGTTGCCTAGAAAAAACAGGATACACTGCCCATGACGTCGCCATCTCTTTCAACCTAGATGATGATCCCATGGAAGTCATGCTCCGACTCATGCGAGTGACTCTCATAGACTGCAACAAACTAAGGTTAACCGTGGGAGGCTGCTTTTTTTGGCAGTGAAAGATATGGCACTAGGACATGGGCAATCCTCTTGCTGATGTAGGTCACCAAGGTACACTTGCTTTTTATATTGACTTGAACATCTTCCTGACGGGATTCATGAATAGGCAAATCATTGTAACTACCTCCCCAATTTCGATAGTCATTTCACTAATGGTATAGATCTTCCATTTCCTAGCTAGGGAATACTAAGACCTAGAGTAGATGGTGGGTATAATTAAAAACCTTATGAAAATCCCTATGGGCATGGCTGCGGCCATAAGAGTGCTTAGAATATTGTTAGAATATAACCCATCAACACCTGCAGAGCGCTAAGAATGATGTTCTCACGTTTATGATTATGAATACCACAGAGCGCAACACCTCTGCGGATCTCGAAAGTTTTCACCAAAGACTTGGGGGCCAAAACATTTATCAAGGACCACCACATCAACATGTTCTTTCTTTGGGGCCAAATTTCTTGTGGCTTTGGAAAAGAGATGGTGCCTGGTCGCCATAACAACATACTCAGGGGCTCAAAATTGTAAGATGCCACAAGAAATCTCAATAAACTGCAATGTTTACTAAGATAACTTTTGTCTAAATATAATACTACATTTTGTGGACATATATAGTTATTGTGTTAGGTTTAGTCCCATGTTAGAACTTGATGGTGGGAGAGCACAACGTATAAGGCGAGGGCGACTCTCACCTATCAGGCTAGTCTTTTGAGTTGAGTATCGCTCAAGGCTTTCGTATGTTGTGGGCTCTGAAGGGCCTAGGCCCGATGGGTGTCGGGCTCTAGTATAGCGAGTTGGGCACGATTCGCTGCACACTCTAACAATGGTGTTGGAGCTCATGGTTGGAAAACTTGGTGTTGGAGCTCATGGTTGGAAAACTTGGAAAACCGCAGGGGTCACATGGTGACGAGGTGCCCGTTAATCTCTTGGGGGTGGGACCCATTATATGATATATGGCTCATCTTTGGGAGATCACATGGGGTTATATGATGTGAAGAGATGGGTTTGAAGAGTTTCTCTTACTTCTCGAAACAATTTTTCATTCCTTCATGTATAGGGGGGTTGGACCCATTGTTTGGTATATGGCTACTATTAGAGAGTGATCCAACGCGTGTGAGTAGAACCGTTGGCTCGTCTTCCAGAGGTCACAAGGGTTTGTGTGATGTGAAGAGATGTGTCCGAAGAGTTGCTCTTACATTCTTCTCAAAACAACTTTTCATTCTTTCATGTATACGGGGGGTGGGACTCATTGTCTGATATATGGCTATTAGAGGGCGATCCAACGTGCGTGAGTGGAACCATTACTGCTGAGGGGTGCATGAAACGCAAAGGGGTACATGAAACCAACACGAAATAGTCCTCGCGAAATAGAAAAAGAAAAAGAACACACATCATCTGCCATCTTTGAACCGGCTATGTTGTTTTCTGTTATGGAGTGATGGCATGCATTGCGTGTTGTTGGTAAATTACATCAATGCTAAAATGATTAACTTTTAGTATGTAAACTAGCAAGACCTGCGTTTAGTATTAAAAAAATAGGGGAAGATGCTAAAATGATTATGAAGCCGCCTTGCTTGCTCCGCCTGTTGTACCCACTATCCAGTATATATGTCATTTTCATGTGTTCCATCCTAGTTCATGCAGGTTTCAAGTTAAGTTTCATATGAAAAGCTCATGCAAAATATAGTGCCACACCCTTGTGAGAGAAGCAAAACACTCCATTTTAATGGTACACCGTACCATATGAGGACTTTGTGTGTATATATTGCAATGTGACTGTTGATATTTATAACAACACTTTGTAGTAGTGAGTAGTGAGAGCTTACCAACTCAATGATCTTTTTGGTGCAGATATTGCTTGATTGTGATATCAGAAGAAACCAAATCAAATTAGTTCATAAATTGGATATCATGCAACCCTTCTAAGGTGGGCATTTTATTATGCCACCCTTGTTTCGCTGCCACAATTTGCCTATTTTATGTGTATGTTAAGTCTTATTGCTTATAACTATATATATTGAAACAGCGTCACTTTTATCAGTCTCTCAGGCTTGCTTGACATATTTGAGAA
Source organism: Themeda triandra (assembly GCA_018135685.1). NCBI lineage: Eukaryota > Viridiplantae > Streptophyta > Magnoliopsida > Poales > Poaceae > Themeda > Themeda triandra. Next base: position 36,606 of record JAENPR010000982.1, on the reverse strand, counting down.
AATTTAATCCTGTGGGTGGCCTTTTGCACCACCATGTAGCCGGCAACTACTGGCTAGATGATGTATAGTGACTATGTGGATGTCGACATCCTGCTCTAGGATTATGGGGCGCCAACCTTGTCGAGGTACTTGATTTACTGAATACAAAAAACAATACACGTAGCTCAATAAGAGGATGCTCATTTTCATGGGCTACGAAAATTTTCCGGTGGGAAGAGAGGAAGATGCTTATCATTAATATTTCGCTCCATTCATTGTTCTGTTTTTAGTTGAGCAATGGATAAGTATCTTTGTCTCTTTATTTTATACTAGTTAACATGCACGTGCAGCACGCACGTGCGTAGAAGATATATATGTCATTTTTATTTTCTATTTTCTAGCTTGGCTATCGTTATATCTTATCCTATTATTTCTACATTTTTAGTCCAACATTTTTTAATTTTATTTGTAAGTTTTTTAATTAATTTTTTCTATATATTTGATTTTTTTGAAGCATTCACGTGTATCATAAAATTTTATTTACAATAGAAGGGTTATATGCATACATTTTTTTCATGATAAAAGAAATTTATATGAAATTAGCCCGTAGACACAATTAATGACAAACTTTAGCCCCGAAATTCAAGAGTCTAAAAATATTAATTCATAATATTTGACAAGAAGCAAATACAACAATTCATGTTCTTTCGAGAGTGGGCCAAATTATGACATATCTAGATCTCCTTCTCTAAACTTTAGAGCTCTATAAGCTTTTGAGCACTTTAGCTCTCATTTCTGAGCTCTAAAGCTATAATGTGAGGTGTGCTAAAGTAAGCAGCCAATTAGAAACTCAAACGACAAACAAGTCTGATCTATCTACTATGAGAATACTGGATTAGTAAACGTTGTGAGTACTTCACATGCCATCTAATCTGGCAGTGGAGTATGTAAATTAAATTGAAGACCCAAAAGCTAGAATTGAAGCGGTTAATAGGATTCAAACATATATCAGAAGACCATATTGCAAGGTCAAGGCACCAATGCCACGTGTCATGCAACACACACACGCACACATCTATGATTGTGGCGAGATGACATCATATTTCTTTTAAAAAAGTAATTTATGTTTTATTTTTGTTTCTTAATTAACAAGACATCTTTATGGTTTAATTTTTTGTAAATTGTATATTTTAATTTAACCTACGAGACAACCACACTTTAACATTATTTATAAAAAATGATTATAACATTCCCAGGCTTCGAGCTGGAAAATTCTAATCAATTTAAAACTTGACTTCATATAAACAATAAAAAAAAATTTGAAGCATTACTCACATGCCATTGAACTCTCGGTGTCTGTCAGTTGGCATGTCTCTATATAGAGCAAGCGGAACGACGGCATGCTGTCATTTCAATATACTCTAGGACGTGAAGCAATGCATATTAGTTGCATGGAGCCATGTGGACAAATCAAATGGATAAATCAACCAGCTACTACTGTTGTCAATCCCAGATCCCATGGTCACCTATGTGTGCAAACGTGGCCAAAGATAGCATGACTAAACCAGCATGATGCAGATAGCAGGGAGCGGCCAGCAGAGGAGTGGCCGGGGGCAACAAGACACAAACAAAGCGGATCAGATATATTCAGATCATTACCTTGTAACTTGTGCTTGGTTTGCTGGTTTTGAAGTTGTTATCAAAGTTAGCTAAAGCATACGGACAGCACCTGCCAAAAATATATATCCAACAAATCAATCAAATTATGTATGCACCTAGTCCAAGATGTAAGGTCAAGGCTTTCACAAATCCAAGAGCAACGTCCAAAAAGCTAGTTGATTTACCTGTACGGACGGCTACGTACTATGGGTGAAACCTGGCCAAATTAAACTACATATATCCAACAAATCAATCAAATTATAGATGCACCTAATCGAAGAAGCAAGCTCAAGGCTTTCAGCCTTTCACAAATGCAAGCAACGTCCAAAGCTAGTTGATTTATCTATATGGAAGGCTACTATGGGAGTATGGGTGATGGTGAAACCTGGCCGGTGTTGATCACGAAAAAAAGTCTCCAAAAAAAAGAAACCTGGCCGGTGTTGATCACGGTCGGCACTGGTATGCTCGCTTGCTTCCGTGCATCCATCTGCTTCGTCCTCCGTGGTTGCTTTTTTTAAAAAGAAATATGATGTCATCTCGCCACAATTAATCCTTCTCCCAGAGACTTGGACGGAAAAGCAGCATGTCAACTGTATTAGATCCTAATCGTATACATGGGCTGGGAATGGCTCATATCAATCCAAAAGCTGGGAATTAATCTAACACATGGGCTGGGAAGTGGCCCATAATAAATCTCCAGGCATATGGACGCAGCCGAAGACATGTATATTCGTGTGGACTCGTCTGCTCTGAGCCGAGCGCTACGTCGTCGTGGACTCGTCCACTGGGGCTGCGAGCCGAAGACGTATAGCCGAGCGGATGTGATGCTGGACACGCGTCAACAACACGAGCCGGTGCGTACGAGATCCGCGTGCGGGGAGGACGCACTGAATTTTCTTCCCTTCCCTGGTGCGTTCGGCACTGAATTTTCTTCCCTTCCCTGGTGCGTTCGGCGCCGCGGAAAATCGTGGATGGTGGCAGCGAGATTAGGGGTGAGGTGGAGGCGGCGGCATGGAGTCCGTGGATCCTGATTACCATCGATGAAGATATTTTAGATGGTATTTCACGGCTCCGCCGTGGGTACGGCGATGGGTACGAGCGTTGGCCAGGGAGGCATGGTATCGCGTACGATTAGGTGGGTACGGCAGGCGAGTATAATTTTGTTTGGGTGAAAAAAAATAAAACCCGGACGATGGAATTGCATGGCAGGAACGCAAACAAATCTTACATCTTACGGGGTGTGGCCCGCATGTTAGGAGGCAAAGATGACTAATATCCCTTAGATTATGATCTTAAGTTATATCTAATGGTTAAAATATAGGGTGGATACGATTTATCAGGTAACATGTACTATTCAATTTCTTCGCTCTTTTACAGTATAGCTAGATATAGATATAGATAGATAAAGATATAGAGTGATTCAATCGATCATATAAGTATTTCATGGATGAGTACTCCTTGGTTGGATGTCAGGACCTCGTTGATGCAAATAGTAGGAATGCTACAGGCGTGGATCATTATGTGCCCGCAGGAGAGGAAGATGGAGTACTCATCAAGGTTGGCTATGCTCAAGGAACTGGCGTCCAGGCAAGCAAGGATCTGCTGGTGAACAGTGTGAAGAATGAGTGGGACAGATTCATGTTTCGGCCGGTCGACCTGAGATAGGAGTGGCAAGGAGCTGCCGGCTGAAGTGGTTCTACTGCACTGGAGGAGGAATCGTGAAGGGGATTTGATGGCGTTCATCAATTATCAGGGCTTTAGCTCTTTGCTTTCCAGTTGCATGTAATCTGTGGGCTGTTTTCCGTTTAGCGCGAGAGGGGCAGGTGTAACCTACCTGAGAACTGTAAAAGACCGAATGATGTTTGTCTTTGCTTGGCAATAACAGGGGCGTGGCCCTAGGATTCCAAAAAAAACTACACCCTCCGTCCACAAATAACTCATCTTTTTGACTTTGACACATTATGTTTGACCGCTTGATCTGAAGGAAGAAGAAAGCAGCTGCTTTCACTCTGCAAGGTCGCAAGTCACATGTGCTTTGTTAGGACGCCTCTTGGCTTCTCAGCACGCAAGGCTCATTAACCGAGCAAAAGGTACGGTAGAGAGATCAGCAAAATGTGTACCCTCTAGACTGGGATTCAGATCCGCTGCAGTCGCTCCATTTGACTTCAGCCAGCAGTCAGGGAAATCGGACGCTTCGTTGAAGATTGAACGGCCAACTGCACCCACCAGGCTTCCGCGAGGCTTCTTGGGCCTTGGCCCACCTCAGCCCAAGCCACCACGCTAATTCCTTCGCTTCTGTCATCGTCTTCCTGGTTGCCGAGAGCGCCCAACGCCAGCTATGCACTACAAGCTGGACAAGCTGATGCACGAGTTCGTGCCGTGCCGCGCGATGTGGTACCTGCTGGTGACCCCGACGCCCGCTCCGCACCCGCCATGCGCGCTATTGTTCGTGCAGGTCACGTACCTGCTGTGCTGCGGCAGCGTCGTGCTCCCGTTGTCCATGGCTCCATGTATCACTCCCCGTGCGACGTCCGGGGCGCCGCAAACTTCCTCGAGACGTGAACGAGCATCGCGCTCGGTGACGCCTTCGCGGCCGCCGCGAACGCGAACGCGAACGCTCCATTGCCGCTGTGGTTCGACGACGGGCTGCTCGCCGCACGCCCGGCCCCGTCGCGCATGGTGCTGTACGACCACCCGGGGTACGACTGTATGAGCCCGAGCCGGTGCCGGCGGTAGATGCTCCCGCCGCCGAGTCCGACGACTGCGCGAGCGCCATGTCGTCATGACCAACAGCCGCATCTCGCGTGCGTACCTCCGCGCCACCACCTGGGTGGCCATGCATGTCAATTGTACAAGGCCGACTTCGGGTGGGGTGCGACGGCGTTCATGGGACCTGCGCTCATGTACTACAGTGGCTTCGTGTACGTCATGAACGCGGCCGGCAAGGAAGGCGCCCTCGCGCTCGTGTTGTCGCTGGAACCGGAGACCATGCCGGAGTTCAGGAAGGTGTTAGCCGAGGAGCTCGCGAGCCTAGAGGTGCTGTAGGCGTGTCTTGCTGGCAAAAGGAAGAGGATGGGCCTTGGTTTGTGCGGCCCATGTGTTAGTTTTGGTAGAGAAATCGTACGTTGGATCAGCAGTGGACGGTGCAGATAGGACGACTGCTGGCTGAAGTCGAGGAGCATGACTGCAGCGGATCTGAATCCCTAGACTGTAGCCTGTACCCATGGTTTTAGAGTCATCATATATACATACAGCTAATAAACCAGTGGGGATGCACAAATAATACCCCTGCCTTCTCTCAAGTCACTGTCATGCTGAGGCAGGTACTCGCCACTTTTTGCTCTCTTGTCACTCATTTTCGTTCGCTGTGTGCTCGTGGACATGACGTTACCCAGATACTACTGATTGTTCTTCCTCGGCTGATCCCAGATCTGTGGCATCATCTCGGTCAGTTTTTCAGCCGGCGAATTGGTCGGTGAAACTCAATTGGTGAGGGTTAAATTACCGGCATTGGTCCCGGGGTTAAGCTTTTTGTCTTTTGAATCGCAAGCTGGTTTGTGCATGGAACTTGATGAAAGGTCGGAAAAGTTCTTTGCATCTGTACCATAAAAGTTAACGGTGCTACAGTATTCAGAAACTTAACGGTAGCACTGCATTTAGTATTCACCAGTTTTTACGCCAGCATGGGTACAGCCGTACAGGCTACAGTCTAGAGGGTACACATGCAATGTTCAGAGACGTCAAGAGGACAGCAGTTGTCTAGCGCCAAAACAGATTCTTGCAACTGCCAATATTTTCGAGAGAGAAATCAAGGCAGAGAGGGGGACGGGGATCCACAGTGAGGGCATCTGCCAACACACTGTGGTGAGGATGCACTGCCAACACACTGTGGTGAGAATGGATTGGCTGCATTGGCGAAGGAGATTGCCCGACAGATAGTCCACTGACAGCTGAGCCGTGGTTAATCCAATGTATAGGATTCAGTACATTCAGCATTCAGCATGGCGTTCCCTCAAAAAAAAAAAAAAAAAAAAAAAAAAAAAGCATTCAGCATGGCTGCAGAGTGTACTCCTCCGTAGCAGTAGCTCGTACCACTACACAGCTCTCTATGATGCCGATGACCTCACTCTCATTCACACAACCCCAGGATTGCTAGCACATCAGTACAGATACTGCAGATCATCATGTGTTGTGCTTTGCTCCACGGCTGAGACTCCAAGAAAACCAGTACTACATGTTTTATGCCGATGATGTCTTGCAGTATCAGTTTCAAGGTGCTTCTAATAAGAAAAAAAAAAACAAAGGTCGGTGGTACAGGAGTAACTTGTTTACTGCTAAGCGGAGCGGTTAATTACCTCTGTAATGCTACTCATGTACAGTCACTTGGTGATCTATCTGCCTTGGAATTCAGAGTCTTCAGTTTTCACATACAATCTATGGTGAACCAGACCAAAAACAACTGTCTGCTGCTGCACTGCACTGCCCATGTTGTCTGTGTCTTCTCATGGCTGTGCCTGCCTTGGAGATGAGTCCCCAAAAGTGACTCACATGACTTACTTTGGTTACATGTACCAACGTCTTGGCAATTTCCATCAGTCCATCTAATAAGCATATTTTAGTTTACTCCACTACTCGGAGTTGAGGACTTGAGGTCATTCCGTCATTGTGCGTCTGAAGAGAAGTTTTTGTGTTTCTTCAGTAAACACTTGCATTTACAAATGAATACACACTCTCCAAAATAATGTACTTATATGAGTTCAGTAAAGAAAATGGCTTGTCACCACTACCATGCATCTTCTGTTATCTATCCATTTCAATAATGTACTTATATGCTAACTAAGCGTGTTTGAGAAAAAAGTATACTAATTAATTGTGAAAGGAAAAAAAATGAGATGGACTGCACGCGCCGCTTGACTGGATTCTTGAAGTCATATGTCGAGCGCATAATACATTAGACTGTTAGACAGAAATGGCAGGTTTAAAATTTGCATTATCCTCGTCGATCAAGGGAATCCAACCTCGATTACCCATATCCAGTTGCAGGTTTGAACAGCAATACTATACTACTGCAGTGCAAGTGCTGCCCAATAGCTTATTCGCTCTGTCCTAGTAATAAACCCACAGCATTAGGTCAGATTACATCAGCACCGTGGTCGCCAACGTTGGGTTCCAATTACCAATGCCTCAAATCACCCAAACTAGCGCTATTCAAATGCATCCATCAATCACCCTTTTTACTACCATTCCTTGCTGCTTCCGATGAGGAAGAACATTATCTATTATGTGTTGTGTAGACCAATCCTGTAGCCATTCATGGACCACACCGCCACTAGCTACTTAGCTGATGTCCTGAACTGCATCTGATCCAGAGTGTGTGGACCAACAAGTGGTCATCAAGAAATAAATATAATCTTGCCACTGTACTAACAGCAGGGTGTGATTTGTGATTTGCTCTGCATATCACCATCATCATGGGCAGGCAGCATTGTCTCGAGGAATATGCAAAGGATGCAGATGCAGCAGGCCCATGTGATGTGGGAGCCCCAGCTCTTCTGTTGTTGCACTGCATGTTTGTGTAATGCTTATGCATGTCTCAGTGAACAGCATTGGCCATGCTTGTAAACAGCCAATCCTCGACCAAATGCACCTGAGAGATTTTGACTGGGGTTTCCCTTTTCAAAGACAGATGAGCAAAATAAACATGTAGATGAACATTACCCTGCCGATTTTGTTTTCTTAATGCTTCCCAGATAAGATAGCCAGCCATAGGTAGTGTTTAGGATAGTTCTAAACTGACTGAACAATCCAAGGTCTTCGGATTAAACAGATGGTTGCAACTGAATGGTGTAGTACTACCACCACAGCTGTTGCATCAGCATTGGTGTCACAGTGAAACCATGTCTCCTATCAATTGCTGATGGTAACTGAATGGGCTCAATCAGGAGCAGAGTTTCTGCAAGTGCAGACGACCTCTCCACATCATCTCAACAAGTGTCCTTGACGACCCTCAGACCCTCTGCTGCTGTGTAAGCAAGGACCATGGATTTCATTTCATTCACCTCTGCTGATAGCTGCTCACTTGTTCTACCACAACCACCACAAGACCAAGGCCACAGCAACAGCAGATGCCACAGTCCAGAAAGATTCCCTGCTGGTTCCTTTATTAACTAACCTCTGATGGGCAATGTCTGATGCAGGCACATGCCCTCACTGGATTCCTTTGTTTCTGCAGGGATTCCATTGGAAAAGATACTCAATTATCACTTGAATTGAGTCTGAGCGCCCCCATGCTGCCATGGCAGCATGGCCATTGCAAGTGTTTAGTAGTGGCAAGGTGGGGCCCTCCAAGAGAGGTGTGTGATGTCATCATGAGCCTCTCTGAAATCTGGATGACTGAATGGTCAGAGTGTTGCTTATGGCTGCTTCCCATTGGACATCGCACAGGGACAGGAAGAGCTGCTCATGTGGTCCTAAAGCCTGCTTTTTTGTTAAATAATATGTGGGGCAGATTAGCCTCTGTAACATACTAATACACACTAATGATTATTACTCTGGTTCTTGTGATTCAGTGAGTGTCCTTGTTGTTTGGCTGTAACTTTTATCTGTTTATATTGCAGGGGTAACTTCTAACATACATATATATACAGAATTACTTCAAGGTGATAAATGTTGTCATGAACCGGTGTTAAAATCTATTGCCCTAGTATGTGTAGCACACGACTTTTTACCAAAAAAGTTCAGGAAATCCTTCAGAGTCAGTACAGTTAACGAAAATCACCTTTAAAACTAGCACGTCAGCCTACTGCAGCCTGCAGAGGAACTTTTCATGTGCAATAATTCCTGCAGTAGTGGTTAATCCTAGAGTCCAAAACCTAGCCACTGATTGGGCATTTGATGGTGTTTCATTATTGTTGTCGCAGCTGCTACCAGCTGAGACATCACATTGCATTTACCTATTGCAATAATATACCATATCTACTGCAATGCATGCAAACATGATGTGTTGCTTCTTTGCTGTAAACAAATGTTATAACAAATTTCAAGGAGCTAGCAACAGCATTCCTAAGCATCCTAGGGCTATTATTGAATTATTGAGATGGAAATGTAAGGAATGTTATGTCAACATATAGTTAGTTATACTACTAGTTAGCATTGTCAATAATTAAGAATCAATATTCTGTTTAGTGCATCTCTAGCTAGATTATCAGTAGGCTAGGGGTACTGCTATTAGATCTCCATTGGCATTATATACTTATATTGGCATTGGCTGTGAGCAATCATGCTGCACTCACTCAAGAACATGGCACATGCTCATCTCACTGAAGCCAATAGTAAAAAGATGTCTTCAGATCATAGTACAGCAGCCCTAGCTAGCTAGCTACTTCCCTGATGCAATGGAAGCAGAATGGAACAGAGCCAAAATATATACTGCACTCCTACACTCTACTACTAGTAGTCTACTTGCTTGTTGAGAGAAAAAAAAAAAAAACTCCCATACTCCTACTCGATGGAGTCCATTTATAAAGAGGGTATTTGTTTCCGAAATCCTCTAGGCATGGTCCTAGCGGAGGTGTAGCTCATCTATCTGCCCATGATAGGTGTAGCTTATCTATCTGCCCATGATAGTATGAGGCCCAGTGGACTCATGAAAGCTTGCTCCCATGCATTGCATGATGGTAAAAAAAAAAATGAGGAAAAGAAGCAAGTAGTAATATTCTGTTAGCCTACCCTCTGACTGACTGTGAGTGTGACTGTTGGCCTAGGAGAGGAGAGGAGGAATTCTGTTCACCATGATTGAAGCACACCTCCCAATTACAGGCACGAGCTAGCTATCAGACAAAGAATATCACCAAAGCGGCTCTTGTGCCGGTGGTTAACTGATAGGGTAACTTACATAGGGGAATGGGATTATATATACTAGTCCATCAACCCGTGCTTTCGCACGGGTTAGATTTTTTTTTCATATAGGCTAACTTTGTAATACTTGAGCAATAGAAAATGACAGAAAATAATGCTTATTATATGTTTAAATAAATTTGATTCCACCTTCCTTTCTTTAAACCTTGTCTATAGCAATATTATTATTTGATTATTATACTTTTTTTGTAATAGTTGTCGATAATTTATATTCAAATTTTTATTTTCTTCGAGTTAGAGTTCTTAATGGTAGGGTCATATTTAACATGATTTTTTTTCCAATTCCTTCATAATAATATATTATATGGATATTATTTATATTTTTATGGATTTAGCTTTTCCTATTGCGTCGAGAAAAGGTGTTGAGCCAAAAATTTTCTTAAAAATTTTGAAGCTAAGGAAAAAAGATTGGTAAGAGATTTTCGCAAATTGAATAGGCCGTTACCAAGAATTGGTCGTAAATGTGTTTCTTTGGTAACATCCCAAATGTGTTTATGTATGCATAGCAGTAGTAGTGTGTATTTGAATGTCCTATAGATCGACTGATGTTAATAAAAAAAATGAAGTTTGTCTTGGGAGGCTAAAAGAGATGACTCATATTATCTTTGCTTACAACCCCTTTCTTCTCTTGTAGCCCCTTTTCTTCTCTTTGTAGCTCATGCTCCGAGCACCAGCAAGAGCACACGAATTGCTTAGTCAAGGTGGAGTTGCGGATGCCCGTGCATGAAGCCTACCTCAAGCTGATTTTGTGGCTTTGGAGGCTCTTGTGCTGCATCTGCCTAGTCGCATGGATTCGCAGACTATTATAAACACGGTGAACAAACATTATATCTGATGATCAATAAGGATCATATCAAGACTGATTTGTTCGCCACTTGAGTAGGATTGCTTCCCACATATTCTAGTGACTCATGCTCTGATTTTTAATAATTCCTTTAATTTCTGGCCTTATCTCACTTAATGTTTTTTTGAAAGAAATCTCACTTAACGTTTTGCTAACCATTGCAACTTGTAAGCTAAAAAACATAATAGTAATGGCACAAATTTACCTTTCTATATGTAGATCGCAGGACGGATTAGATTGTGAAAGGATTCGGCACCATGGACATAACTTTTGTTTCGTGAATGATGAATACAGTAGATCGACCTTCTTGTATCAAACTGGAAAAAACATATCAATAATGGCATTAATTTTCCTTTTTCATGTTGATTGCAAGAACCAGATTAGAACTTAAATGAATTCAGCAAGACCGATATACCTTTGGAAAACTGTAGACCTTTTGAAAGGATGAACAATGAATTACTGTATACCTGCGGTGAATAATAGATGGATTCTTATTTGCCGTTGGTTGACAAAGTTATATAAAAGCAGATCAGTATAGATGTACCTTCTTGGATGATGAAAACATGATTGGTGGAAATATTTGGCTATTTGTAAGTCCGTGGCTCACAAAATATATAATAGACAGTCCTCGCAGGTGTGCATGTTGTTTTTTGGTTGTCATTGATAGGTTGGATCCAATAGTATACGAACTGCATGTTTGTTGGCGTAAAGAATAAATTGCTTCATTTTTTATATTAACCATGTACGATTCTGTTGGATGGATTTTATCAAATATTTTTTCCTAAGAAAAAGATATATTTTTTTTGGCGCTGATAGATTTTGGTAACTGCATGGACATAACAGTACATGGTTGGATGAATTTGTTGGCCTAGATAGATTGTGCCTCTATTATAATGGTAGAGGTGGGAAAAAGATACTCCCTCTGTCCCTGAAATACAGTACATTCTTGCTATTTTGGGACAAAATAAGGGAGAGCACAATAGACGTATGTACCCCTTACTTACCTTCCTAATATATTGAAATTTGATTTGATTCCCATAATTAAAGGATGAACTCTCAAGTTTCTCATACAAAAATAGGCAAGTAAATGAATTACTTTCTATATCAAAAATAATCATGTATTTTATTTAAGTAAACATTATCTTCTTGTTTTCCGGATGCACTATATTTCGGAAAAAATTCAAAATCTAGAATGCTCATTACAGGACGGAGGGAGTATTTAATTAACATGGACGTATACCACTCGGTTGCACGGAGATTTTGACAAAACGTTTTTGAGGTGGGGAAAAAGATATTTAATTAACTCAATTTATAATGGTAGAGGTGGGAAAAAGGATATTTAATTAGCATGGACGTATACCACTCGGTGGGATGGATTCTGACAAAACGTTTTTGAGGTGGGAAAAAAGATAACTGATTAATCATGGACGTATTTACCATTCGGTTGGATGGATTTTCTCGAAATATTTTATATCCTAGAAAAAAGAGATATTTGTCTTTTTTTAATTTATAATGGTAGAGGTAGTTATTTTTAATAACAAAATAGATCCATTGGTAATGAATAGCTATAGACTTTCGTTTGGAGGGCTAGATGTTTCTGATTAACGTGAGAATTTGTAGCATTTATCTTTTTTCTTAGCGCATCTGGTGAGAGTTAATGTGGAGCCTCTAATTAGTAATAGTAAGATTAGGCTACATCTGTAATATACTGCTCCTCGTTGTGACCTCCAATGGAAAAGCTTGTTTTTTCAGGGCACATGGATGAGGCATGTCGATCCCATTCCGACATTGTCCACACATTGACATCGACATGCATGATGCATCATATCATTGAGTTGTAGCTACGCGGAGGCCATCTCTTGTAGTCACAGAGAAATGTTGTGTCCAATGTTTCTAGTTATGAGCCGTACGTGAAGATATGCTGCCGCCTAGTATGGTTTTTCTTAAGTTTTAGTGCCTGTGTGTGCCCATGCTTGACAAGAGTAGGCAATGTCCAATCTTTTTCTCCCTGTCTCTTTTAAATACTTTAAATACTCCCATATAAAAGAAAAAAACTATGTACTGCTCTCTCCATTCCAATTAGAAGACCCCGTTCGCTTAAACTTATCAGCCATGGTATGGAGTTTTTCTCTCACAAAAAAAGGGAGTTGCTATATTTCTTTCACCTGAAATATAACCAAGTTTTCTTGCAATGCCCAGGGCTCTTGGATCACGATACAAAAGACAGATTATCACAGATCACAAGAGATAATTTTTTTCTATAAAATGACAAAGACAAATAAAAGAGGTGGCTGATTTCTTGCGACGAAGGTTAGGAAAAGTGCAAAAAAAAAAATAGTGAAAAGTACTTTTGAGCCTAGTTTTTCTGCGAAACAAATACGATTTTGTGGATTTGACTTTTTTGGTACATAGAATTTATTGTGCATCTAGACGTACATTATTATATCTAAATGTATAACAAAATGGTCAAAGGGACGAATAATTTGGAATGGAGCGGGGGAGCTACGGAGTATGTCGCAATAACGTGACTTTCAGCTATTTTGTAGATAGACGGGGGAATTTGACCGAAAAACCCAAACACAAGCAATAATCCTGCTGGTGCTGTGCAGCCTGGCGACTGCATATATGCATGCATTGGAGGTGAATGCATCCACAGCGCAGTTGCTGTTGCATGTCATAAAAGCAAGGCACAAGTGCAATGAACTGTGCTGCACAGTATGCATGATTAAGCTAAGCACTGAGTCCAACCTAACTAAACTAACACTCATGGACTCTCGCCGTTGTCTGTAGCTGGTCTAAGGAGAGAGAAAGTGGTGCAGAGAGTAACGAACGTGGCAGAGCAAAAGGTGTGAGAGCGAACATGGGAGTCTGGGAAAAGGGACTACTATGCTGATTCTCTCTCTCTCTCTCTCCACAGTCCACAAGCCTACAGCACTGACTGCCATTCACATTCACGCCAGCGTGCCTAGGAAACCGTGAAAGCTCAGTAACTCGTGTGTCAACACTTGTAGACAAGCGAGGACGAGCGCTAGCTCGTTTGGTCTGCTCGCCAGGTGTGCGAGCGACCGGGCGTGAGTTCGATTCTCAGGAATCCCAACTCGCGTGCCTCACCCGGTTACTGCATAGTTGGTACAGTAGCCCAATAATTTTCAGTTGCCTCGCACGGATGAGTCACCACTGTCATATCTCTTAGCCGTGTATTGTTAGCCCTAGATATAGGTTGTAGATCTAGCCTGCGCACTAGGTAGTGTGAGTGTGTCGGGTGTGTGTGCGTTGTGGTGTGTGTTAGTGCGTGAGTTCAGATACTACAACTTGTACTCGAAGGTTGAGGCAATAAAAAAAAAAACACTTGTAGACAAGCGTAACGGCGTACTGTACTTTGTAGGAGTTGCACATACGCAAATCAACTCCGATCCGTTTTGTTCATGGCAGAAATAGGTGCAAGGACGTGCCCCTGTTCATGCCATTTCAATGGACGGCCGCCCAGTGCTCTTGCTCCGTTGGACGGCCAGGATGATGAGGATCCTGCAACAACGGCTCATTCTCGCCACGCGCCCAGCTTTATGCAGGCATGTGTGCATGTGACCATGTCATGACGCTTGATGAGTGGTGAGGGTGCGTGTGAGATCGAGATCGATGAGATCTGATCGAGGTAGAGGCCATGACGGCTAGCTTTACAAAAGCTACTGTTAGGGCTCGTGCTTTGTCCCGTGGCTCCTCGTGCACACACAGAGGCACACAGCATGATCCATGGCTTTTTAGCGAGCAACACGTACCACCAAGCATGGATGATGCATCGAAAGGATGGGAGGTGTGATGTACATGTACGAGCGGAAAGGCGAGGAAGACGCCAAGATAGATTCTATTCTTTTTGTGTCTGTGTGTAAGGGGTACACGTGGGTGAGGACGTCACTCATCATTGGTCACGGTGGCTTAATTTGCTACTGTTCAGGTGAGATGAGTCACCTAGCTTGGTAAACATGCTTAGACATGGTCGTAAAAACCTAGATAGGGTTCATTGCCTCCGTAACTATATGGTGAAATATGGGCTAGTTGGTGTAAACTTCTTATGAAGAAAACAGATAGATAATAGTATTCATTCCTTTCGGTAGCATTTGAGCTACTTGTGAACTTTTGCACAAACAAAAGAAGAAAAATGAAAGACATGGTGAAATTCATCAGCACTCCCCAAGGGTAGCTCTCTTAGAGAAACTCTCTATATCCTTATTGATTGGAACAAAATTTTTAGTGAAAAAATATTCTCTAACAACTTCTTTAATTAGGTTTTTAAAACTGCACTCTGCTTCGGATTTATCGCTACCCAAAGATAGAGAGCGGGATCGCCGATTCTCTAGCAAGGACGGAGCTTCCAATATTGTGGGAAGGTATGGCCCTAGCCATACCTCAATTCATCCATGAATATCCCCTTGAAATCACCTGTCACCCTACATTGCTTAAAAGAGATTATTATTTAAGCACCATGTTTAATCGCCACACCTTAATGCTATTTCTTCCTCCTCCACTGCTCTCTAGAGTGTACGTAAGATATTATTGAAGGGTGGAAAGATATACAGAGCAAATTTTCTTCAAATGGCTCTCAAAATGATGATTAGATAGTGAATTTAAAAAGGACTCTTGGTGATGCTTTTAGGTTATGTGTTTGTGCCAGCATGCGTGTAATTTTTTGGATTTATTGGCGGATTTTGGCCCCCATATCCAATTATCAAACGCGTTCATTTGTTCCTAGTGGAATGGGCTCACAGACTACAATAATTATATAACTAAAGGACCTAGATCTCAAACTAACAATGAATTGAATGATTATTCTCTTGATAACTTCGATGTATCACCCTATAGTTGGCCACCGTGCCGGCACGGCACTGCACACGGCACGGCCGTGCCAACACGGCACGGCACTGCGCCGTGCCGCCGTGCCTGGCCGTGCCGTGGGCCAGGCCTCCGGCCCACGACACGGCACATGGGCCGTCGGGCCGTGCCACCGTGCCGTCGCGTGCCCGAGCTCGAGCGGAGTTGGGGGCGGAACTTCCGCCGCGGAAGCAGGGAGCAGCGTCTCCTTCCCCGCCGCCTTCGTGGTTGCGTCCTGGTCCCCGTCCTCGCCGTGGCCACCACCCTTCGCCCCCCCCCCCTCCTGCTGCTGTTGCCGCTTCCTCCTCCGCCGCCTCTGATTCTGTGGCCGTTCCCCACCGCCGCCTTCCTCCTCCTCCCTGGCGGCGGCCGGCTCGAGCGACTGCGGCGGCGGCGGCGGGACTTGCTGCGGCGGCGAGGACGAAGTTGAGGAGGATGAGCCCCGCGAGCGCTATCGTCTGCGGCGGTGCGGCCATTGACGGCGGGCACGCGTCATCCCCAGTCGGGGCGTGCCGCCACCGTGCCGGCCTTTCGGCCGTGCCGTGCCGTGCCCGTGCCGTGTCATGGGCCAGGCCGGCGGCCCATGCACTGCACGGGCCATCGTGCCGTGCCGGCACGGGCACGGTGGCCGCCGTGCCGTGCTGCCCATGGGCCGTGCCACCGGCCCATGGGCCGGATGGAAATCTATATATCACCCGATTGATCCATGCATCCCGAACGAGCCAAGCATGGCCATCAAATGCATGCGCAAAACCGGTGATGGTCCAGATAGATATGGAAACTCTTCAAGCTTGGACCGGCCGATGATTGTGACACCACTGTCGCCATCCGTGTTCAGTTGCCTACTGCTACGTCGCTAGCATAGCAATGGACAATGGTCCAGAAAGAAGTGAAGGCAAGTAGCACGACGTGTCGACGTGCGTGCATGGGTACATGCATGTGCATGTATGGGGATTGGAAGGGCGCCGGCAGGCCATGCATGCACGAGAAGGCTGTGAGTAGCTGGGGCACCAATGACATTATATATCTTTTCTGCACACGGTAATTTGCAGAAGTGACACAATAATGAGTTGAAGCCAAGCGTGGCCATCAAAAAGGCATGTGCAAAACTAGTGACCAAGATAGATATGGAAGTTTCATTCAAAAGCTTGGACTGGATTATGGCGACACCACCGTTGCCATCCCATCCAAGCTTAGTTGTCTCTACACGGTAGAATATATAGCTGCATATGCATAGCAACGGGGCAGGAAGAAGAGTAGGAAAGTATATACGACGTGCTATGGATGCATCCATGGAGGGGCCCGCGAGCCATGCAAGGCTCTACTGTAGGCTGTTGGCACCAATCAGATTTCACATCACCACACCACATGCAAAATGGAAAAGAAGCTAGATTTGGGTCCATATGGCATCTTTTCAAGCTTTTCCTTGGCTGGTTTCTCTCGTCCTTGTGTACGTGTACGTGTGTGTGTGTGTGTTTTGTGGGGGGGGGGGGGGGGGGGTGTGGCGGTGAAAGGTGGCCTTCTCATTGGGATATGAGAGCTAGGAATACCTATCTGCGTGAAACATGCCAAGGTGATGGTTGGGCTTGCCAGCTAGTATGAAGCAATTCCTTTTCTCATATCTCCATGCCAGCTTTTTTTTTAGATAATGGATAAAGCAATATCCGGCCTCTACATTCAAGGATATACACAGCCAATATCTCCATGCCAGCTAGTATGAAGCAATCCCTTTTCTCATATCCCCATTTAGCCCAACAACATATAGGGTGTATTTGTTTTGTTACTGCTCCGACTCTAGCTTGGACATCGAGGAAGCTGGAACCGGAGCAGAAGCACCAAAACGCAGCACCAAAACGCAGCTCAATCTGTCCCCATCGTGCAATATGAAAACGATTTCAACTCCTTCTCTGTTATCTCCAGAAGAGCCTTTTTTTTGCCCATCTGCATCTTTTGGTGCGGCTCTGACTCCTCCTCACCGGTGGCAGAGCGGCCGCTTCACAATCCCTAGTGCATCCGTTGTGGACTTTTTATTAGAAAAAAAAATGCCGAATTAGACCAAAACCCTTTTGCTTGTTGGACTGAAGAGAAAAAAAGGTCGCACTGATAAGCCAAAACACTACACCTGGTCAAACTTCACCAACGTAATAATGTTTTAGAGCTTTGCGTGGTCGTTGCATGTATGAATACGACGCCACCGTACAGATCTGAATCAAAGCCCTCATGTTGGTTCAATTCGAAGCACCAAAGAATGGGCGGGAACACAACAATGCGGCCGGAGATCAGATCGTGTAATACCCTTGGCCGCAGCGGGTCAACTACGACGTGAGCAAGACAACGGTGTGGCCGGAATAACCCTGACGCCGGCGAGGTTCACCCCTGCGCCTTGGCGTATTGTTTTACTGATAAGAGAATACGATGGTCTGCCTGATCGGCTACAGAGCTCTTAAGAGCGTTTACAAGTTCTGACCCGTGGGTCCCACTCGTCATAGATACAATAGAGGAAACGTAAATATGAAATGCACAACATAACACTGGAAGGCGTCTTTCGATCTCTGTCACTCCTGTGCTGTCTGACTGCCGGGTGTGACAGTTCCCCCTCCTTGAGAAGCAGCCAGTCGCCAGGCTGGAGCTGCTGGGAACCTCTCCTTGACGACGTAGTAGTCTTCCCATGTAGCTGAAGAAGATGGTAAGCCCCGCCACTTGATCTTGACCTGTGGTATTGCAGTGTTCCCTTTTTTGACCATCCTGTGCTTGATGATGCTCTCCGGAACAGTATCAGCTGCCTCCAAATCGGTGAGTTTGGGCAAAACATCGAAGACAGGTGTATAATTGGGTGTAAAAGGCTTCAGTTGAGATATGTGGAAGACTGGATGAATGAGAGAATCTGCTGGGAGCTGTAACTTGTAGGCCACCTTGCCAACCCTTTGAATCACTGTGTAGGGACCAAAATATTTGAAGGCCAGTTTGGGGAAAGGTCTGTTGGCCACACTGGACTGGGTGTATGGTTGAAGCTTGAGTAAGACCTGCTCTCCCACTTGAAACTCATGTTCTCTTCTGTTTCTATCTGCTGCTTGCTTGTACTTGTTCTGGGCTCTGAGCAAACTCTGTTTAAGTGCCTCTAATTGCTGGTCATGTGACTGGACTTGAGCAGATGCAGCAGTAGTTGATGCTGGTGGTGCAGCAGGTGATAAGCCCAGGTTAGGATCATAACCATAGAGAGCCTTGAAAGGTGTAGATCCCAGGGAAGCATGAAGAGATGTGTTATACCATAACTCAGCAAGCCAAAGCCAAGATTTCCATGCTTTCGGTGACTCATGCACAGCACAGCGCAAGTACATTTCCAAGCATTGGTTAATTCTCTCAGATTGCCCATCTATTTGGGGGTGGTAGGCTGTAGTATACTTGAGGTCGATGTTGTAGGACTGGAAAAACTCCTTCCAGAAGTTGCTGACAAAAATGGGGTCTCTATCTGTGACTATAGAGTTTGGGATGCCATGTAACTTCACAATGTTCTCCATGAATAACTTTGCTATGTGTGCTTCTGTGTATGGGTGCTTAATGGGTATGAAATGGGAGTATTTAGTCAATCTGTCTACTACTACCAAAATGACACTATAACCTTCAGACTTAGGGAGTCCCTCAATGAAATCCATGGTGATATCTTGCCACATACCTTCAGGGATAGGCAGAGGTTGGAGCAGCCCCATGGGATGTTGGAGGGAGTGATTAGCTTGTTGGCAGATGTTGCACTGTTTGATGAAGCTCTCCACATCAGACTTCATACCCTTCCACTGGAAATGCCTCTTCAACCTAAAATATGTAGCTGCTATGCCTGAGTGACCTCCAATTGCACTGGCATTGTAACATCCTGGATGTTAATCATTCATTAACTCGCAAATCATGAGCATAATCATATCATTAGCATCCAATCATCATCTTGACATGATTGTTTGATGCTTGTCTGCACTCTGTTTGACTTAGTCTATAAGTGTGATTGTTGGCTTGAACTAGAAGTAGTAGTTACATTGCTTGTCTCGAGTCGGACCTTTAATAAAGTTCGAAGAGGCGAGTATTTCGAGAAAAGTTCGTGTTGTGACTTTTTCATAAAAATGCTCCGAAGGTGCTCAAAATGAGTGATGAAGTCGCTAGGTTTAACGACGTCGGCAGATTGGCATGCCGCGTTCTCCGAATTCCGTGAAACAACTTTAGTTGGCCCCATTAGGAAAAACATAGCTAACCCATTGGGGCACACCATGCCAAAAGTTGGGATCAATTCGGTCGAGTTTGGTCACCCAAGTCGCAAGAAAACCGAGCCTAGGTCAACCGTTTTTAGCGTGTCAACATTGCCATGTTGGCACCTAATTATCTGCTAAACCATAGCTCTAATGACCAAGGTGCCTAAATGAAAATTATAGTGTGACACGTGGGCTCCAAACTTCGTTTCTGGCCCATGGTCTAAAACGGCCCGGAAATGGCCCAAAATGACACCCCAACCTGTCCACCTTCACGCATGCCACGTGCTCGAGCAAATGGCGACGTGGACTCGAGCATGTCTGCCACCGCGAAGGACACGCACCGCTATCGCCAGCGCTGGGGACACCGGCGAGTGCGCACTGCCGCTGCGGTGCTTCGCCGCCACTCCATCCCCGCTGGGAAGCCCTTCACCTGCCGGAAGGGCGAGCTCCGCCGCTGTTCCCCTGCTTCCTCCCTCCGAGGACCTCAGAGCTAGAATTAGGTAAAGCATAGGGGCCTTGGTGCATAAGGGCCAGACCCAGTGGTTTGCGGATCTGGGCCTGGTTAATATTGGCAAAGCTCAGGGACCTAACTGCAAAGCGCTTGTCCTATTCGGAATAATGAAATAGATTTCAAGAAATCCTTTTAATTCTTCCAAAATTCATAGAGGGAGCTAGGAACGTCCAAATCAATTGATCTTGGTCTTGTTATGATCCTTGTGATGTGTAGTACCTAGGAAAAATATGAAATGCCCTGTTTGGTTAACTTCCCTGTGTAGTTTTAATTAAAGTTTACCAATTGGCATAAACATTGTTAATCTTTAGAAATGCCTAGTAAATCGTAGGATGCTCTGAAAAATGTGATTCTTATTTTGTTAGTCTTGTTTTGCCATGCCCCGCCCATGATAAATATATCATGCATGCTTTCTGTGGAAAAAGTTAGAGTTGTAGTTCAAGTGTCATTTGTGGCCTACGTCGAAGATAATTCATAAATCAATTGTATAGGTTGAATCTAAGGTTCATAATTTTTGGGGGCTACTTATATGCATAAGATAGCCCTGTGTATGCTTGAATTCATGGTAGGAGTAAGTTGGTAGTACAAGGTATTTTTAGATCCCTCGATTGGTGCTGCCATGTCATTTTTGTGTAGGACAGTAGGTCATCCGAATGGGATGAAACTTGGATGATGCATTGGCACTTCCAAGTGTTATCTTCTGTAATTTTTGTAGGATTTTAGGATGTATGTAGCTATGGGTTGCTGTTCAACCCACAACCGGTTAATTTGGGGTTGCTTGCATGATGTCATGCTTAACCCTATTTTCCATTGGTTTTCTGGAAAACTTGTCTTTATATGATTGATTTGCAATTAGTATTTGGGTCTACTGGTGAAATTTGGTAGTCGTTGGATGATTGGTTTAGGAGCTTTGGCTCTGGCAACTTGGTTAGGAAGGCTGTTTAATTGCTGTTTTCCCTGATCTAGTTCTAGTATTGTCTATTTTAAGGCCAGTTAAGTTAGGAATCATGTATTGGTGTCTTGAGATGTTTGATGGGCAATTTGATAAGCTTTCCATATTGTCCTCATTCATGTTCATAGGGTGTGTATAACTCCAGTTATGATTTTATTACTGAACTGCCAATTATATATCTATAATTGGTAGTGAAGCTCGATTGTGTGATGTGGTGCATAGAGCTTGATGATGATGACTCATGGTGATTAGGATATGTATGATGGATTGATTTTTAGAGTGTCATGATGAAATGCTTAGGATGATAATGCTTGAGTGCATCTCTTTGGTTTTACTGGCTTATTTGCTAGCAATAGGTGTGGAAGATTAAATAAGCTTGTTATACATAAGCATCTACCATTCATGATCATGCATACACCTCGACAATCATGTATTCTGTTGACACAAAATGTGGCGCACTGTGTCTCACACACAGCAAGCCGGAAAGCCTAGCTTCAATCGGGTGCCCGAGCGTCTGAATCCGGAAGCGTGCCAGTCGATTTGACCTGAAAATCGACAAGGGATAAAACGGTAAGATCATAACTGGAACGTGCTGGGTGAGACCAGACAGTTCCATCTTTACGGCCCTGAAGCCACTTACGACGACACATAGCTATAGAAGCTATCTCGCCAACAGTTGCGCTTCATTCGGCTAAAATAACATAACGATGTAAACGAACGAACTTGCCGAATACGGTAAACGAAGACATGTTTGAACAAGATTAAATTATCAAAGCGTATCAAACTACATCTCGGGTTTAAAGCATCATCAAGCACTAATAACTAAGGATAAGTAACTTATAATTATAAATTTATTAAACAACACATGCATAGGCTACTCCAACTAGTCTCGCCGCACGTCTAGCCTTCATAAACCCGTCGAGCATAAACCCAAGCAAGCTAATCCACCGCATGATACCACTCGCTATGAATTTACGCCACTCCTTACTACTAGATCAATCCACCGCATGATACAATCTAACAATAAAGAGCTAAAAGCACATAATTACCTAACAGATCTATAAATACTCGCTACATGTATAAGCATAACCGTATCGGCAAGATTGCCGAATCGGGGTCCATGAAGAAGGAACAAACGAGTAACATGTAAAAAAGACCTATCAGATTAAACCGATCTCTAGTCCACCGGATGACTAGCTCTAGAGTAACCCAAAGACCTGCATCTGCCGCACGATACCCAGTCCTATCAAGGCTTATTTACATCTAACGCGAATGAACCCAAGAACACGTAACAACCTAGATTGATCTAATTCGGCTATATGAGCTTGATCTACCCGATATTGAATAAACATGAAAGGAACGATCAACAAGCCGAAAGAGTATCAATCCAGATTGGGCAAAAGAGTGTTGCAAACAATTAAACATTAAATAAAGCATACAACACGTGATAACTTAATGAATCTATTAGATCTTGCCAAATCTAAGAGAGCCGATAACTATCTTTACTCATGTCTTAATCCGCCGCACGATACAAGGCACAAGCAAAAACTTCCCATCATTAAGCTTAAATCCGCCGCACGATACTAAGCAAAACGGATGAGACTACTTGCATCATAATCTAAATCCGCCGCACGATACTAGACATGATAGCAAGGTTGCCGGGACTTACGGAGGTCGACGGATCGATTGGCCCTCTCGAAGAACTCGACGACACGACTAAAGGACTCGAAGGGTGGCACGTAGCCGGTTGTATTGAATTGGTTGTGAACCCTTATTACAATGGTCGAGGGTTTATATTTATACCCCGGACGTAACATGAGTCCTAAGCACTTACGAACTATCTAAACAAAATTGGAAAGACAAAAACACGCTAACTCTATCCATAATCGGAGCCCTTGACCATCACGACTCCTTCCCTTTTCGATCGCTTCCCTTTCCTTTTTCCGCCTTCAAACGAAACGGTTGCCGACCGCTTGGCCATTTGCCGAACACATGGAAATTAGCCGACCGCATATGCATTTGCCGAATCTCTCTCTCTCCGCCCGCGGGTCCACCTTGTCATATTCCCGACCAAATTCGGTGTTAACACATGCCCCCTCAATTTCGAGATAAAAGGGTTTTATTTCGAAATTGACTATCGCCTTTCGCCTAGGTCAAGACCGCCAACGCCCGCAGCCGCCACTTGAGATCTGCGCTCGCCACGTCTTCAATGGCGACGGAGACCTCAACTAGCTCCATCATGGCAACGGAACTCAAGAGGAGCTTCTAGAGGTAACCCTACCTCGTTTTCACCCATTCGGCAATTTTCTTGAATCATTTTCCGGATGTGTTCTTGATTCATCTCGCTTTACTTTTATAAAGGAAATGAAGAACGAGATTTTGATTTCCAATCTTGCTCATCCCGGGTCATTTTTCCTTGGTCCGATGGGAGACCCTAATCCGAGGGATTTTATTGAAAAGGAAACTTTGAGGATCCCATTCAAATCTAGGATTGCCCCCTCAAATAGATGGCCGAATACTTTCAAAACTTGGCCCCTTCCTTCAATCACAGGATGGCGTGATTGGTACCGTAGGATGCAGTCCAGGAACAGCGATTTCTGGGAATCACAAGATATTCAACACCGCTTGGAGCTCTCTTTAGCCGATATGCCGAGAAATGACTCCCTCCCGATAGCTGCTTCCCACTTCCGGGTCTCGATGCTATCAACGCTTTCATCTTTGGTCACGGTCCAATGTCGATCACTCTGTCGGACATCTTCATGATGACCGGTTTAAATATCACCGAGCCAACATACCCATTCAAATTTAAAGGCACCAAGTGCGTAGGGTCGATCAAATCGGGGAGGAGGTTGGGCCAAGTATATTCGGACTTATGCTTCAACCGGCACCGTGTCGATAAAGAGTATAGGGCTTTCATGAACATGTGGTTGTGCGAGATTCATCTTCTCGTGGCAAATCCAATGAACCCACTTTGAATCATATAGTGATGGCTGAAGAATTAGCCGCAGGTAAATTGATCCCTTTGGGCAAGTATCTCTTAGGAGCAGTCTACCACATGATGCATCGATCACTATTCAAATGCGTGGTCGGGTGAAATCTCCCGTGTCAATGGTCCATGGTGGCTTGTTCGATGTGGTTGCAATTATATATGCACCGATAGTCTCAGTTGATCTCCACAACCTGAATTTTCCCTCAATCAACTATGCTGAAGGTGAAGATCCCAGATATAAATCTTGTCAGACATATGGAGAAGCTGCATCTTCCATTGTCATTGATCTAGACCTTGGCCACCTTTTTAAGATCTTCTACAAGGGATTCAACCACATAATCTGGTTTCCCTACAGAGAGAATGAGAATTTAACTCTCCCCTGTAGATTTAGCTATGAGCCGGGCTGCGTAGATGATGATTCCAGGGACATTTTTAATTCTTTCATCGGCCCCGTGCTCGCGCAGAATTTCATCATGGTCGGTTGATAAATTCAACTTATGAATTTTACAACCCAAACATGGTTGCCGTGCAAACTTGGACTTGGTCAACTGCCCCCAAGGCCATATTTTTCAAACATCATCGGACCCAGGGAGTCATTGCTGAATATAACGAGGCCAACAAAGTCTTCAATCTTGGATGTAAGCTTCCGGTATACGAACCTAATCCTTTGGTGATAATTGAAGCCGCTCATCCTTCATTCACTCTCGGTGGCAAGAATGGCATTCTCACATTTTCGAGCACAAGTCCATCCTTTATGCCAAGTTTTAATGCCCTCATACTCTTCGATGATGAGGTACACGCTTATGGCCACCTTTTACTTCATGTCTCTCGCTCGTTTCTAAACATCTTTTTGAACAGGATAATGCTCCTCCAAGTCCTCCGAGGTTCAATACCGGCAACCCGGCCCTAATGCTTTCTCGGGGCATGATGCTCCAAGTTTAACAGTGTTCAACAAAACACCTACTGATGACACAGTGCTCCTGAAGGACCTTAAAAGGAAAACTCCTTCTTCCCCTATCAAGGACACTGCAATTCCCAAGAAAACAAGATCAAAGAAAGCTAAGCCACTCCCTCAGGTATGAATGCTTTTGACCCCTTATTTCCATCTGCAAATGTATTTGCACTTATCACTTTCTTTCAACAGTACAGCCAACCCTCAAAGTCCCGACGTGGGTAGTGATCTTGGAAAACTCTCCTAGAACCACTACGGTCAAGCAAACGCCAACGAGCCTACCGGGTATGCATCGTGCGAGATGACCAAGCGGGTGATCAAGGAGAAGCAAAGAGAAGAAATTCCTTCTCATCGAGGTTGATGAACAAATAGAAACGGAAACAGACATTCCTCTTCATCAATCGGGAGAAGCAACGAAAAAAAATTCTTCTTCAAGATGTACCGGATTCAACACCTTCGGCAATTCAAGATATATCAACGAGTCATGACACCGCTATCCATGAAACAAAGAATCGTGTCGGTTACTCAAAGTCTTGATGCTACTCGGAGGCTATTGATCGGGCTTTCGCCGAAGAGGTATTATCTTAATCTTTCTCGGTCATTCCTTATTTGAATTGAATCATTCGGCTAATAAATTTTCTTCTCGTCATCGTGGTACGCTCTTCAACAGCCAGCTTTTCTCTCATTGCCGAAGAATTTGCCGATGACGATGAAGTTTCCTCCAATCGGCAATTATCGTCGAGAGTCGGGAGTTAAACCGAAGGCCATAATTTTATTCTTGGAGAGGGATATTATTGACTCGACTCGGGAATCGACAAAATAAGGGAAATAGCGAGCCACTTGGCCAAGAGCTCCCTTCGATCTCAAGGATGCCATAAACGCCTTGTCTCATCTTGATGACCATTTTGCCGTTGTCAAGAGAGCACATAAGAATACATCGACAAGGCTATCTTGGAGACCGACAAGGCAACCGAGAAACAGCAGGTTAAGGAGCTCTACTCGAATTTAAGTCACCAAACAATTTGGAATACCTTGGAGCCGAGGTGCGAGTATGAGAGATGAGAGGATCGGGATGGCAGCCCAGTTGGCTCAATTGGACGCCAACATTCAATCTCATGAAGCCAAACTTGCTACTCGCCACCTCTTGACTCGGCTAAGACCAAGATAAGCTCCCTTGTCAAAGAGACCAAGCAAATCAAGAGCGAGACCGCAAAGATCCAAAATTCGAAGTTGAAGACAAGAGAGCCCTTGACGAGGTCAACGTAATCAAGACTCGACGCCCGAATGTCATTAACTCTTATTTGAGTGTATAAACCTCTCGGTCTTGTATGATGACATATGTAAATATTATGCTCGAATGTACCATACTTCTTCAACATTTTATCCCTTTTGATTTAATATTTTGTTTTTCTCTTTCTTCTCTCGCTTCGTTATCATTCGGTCAGTCCTTGTCACGACCGTACTCATTGATGTGTGTATTAGCCGAACGTAACCGCTGCTGCCCCAAGTGTTTGCTTTAGCCGAATAGCCCTCATTAGCTATTTAGCCAACCGAGCGTATGGCAACTGAATCGCCAATAGTGATGGGCTCGGCCCAACTCAACATCGGCCCATAGGTGTGGAAACCCTATCTTGTCGCTTGGCTTTCCCGCAGCCTCTCGCCACGGCTCCCACGTTCATAAATAGGACCAGTCGGCTCCCACCATCATCACATCCAAGCACAAACAGTTGCTATCATCTCTTCCACTTCCTCTCCGCCTTCAAGCCCCAAAAAACCCCATCACCATCAATGGCGAGCGGCGGAGATCGCGGCAAGCGCCTGGCCGAGAACGAGGCGGAGGGAAGCAGCAACCGGCGCCGACGGTAAGAAATCTTCACCTCTTCGAGTCGAGTTGCCACAGATCTTGTTTCTTTTCACCCGATCTGGGCCTTGCCCCCTTGCGGTTATTCACTTCCTTGATTTTTTGTTTTAGGGGTACCGGGGTCGCCAGCGATTATGCCGCCAACTTCCGGAGGCAGGTCGCCCGGGCCGGCACTCACACTCCTCCTCCTGCTGCTGTTCCCGCTCCTGCGGCGGATGCGGCGGAGGGAAGTAACCGTGGTGGCCGCCGTCCCGGTAATAACCTCTCCACATCTCGCGTTTCTTTTGTATATATAGCCGATCTTGATCGCACCTTGCTTGTAGGACGGCGAGGATCAGCACCGGCCAATGGCGTTTTCTGGCGCCGGCCGCGGCGTTCGATGCACCTGCCCCCGCGCCGGCTCCGGCTCCAGCCCCGGCTCCTGCTCCTGCTCCGGCGCCGGCTTCTGCCTCGGCTTCGGGGTCCTCTTCCTCGTACCGTCCTATATGGGACAGGAACGACGAGGAGATCCCGGCGTATACCCGCTACGACGCCGCCGCATACCGCCGCGAGAGGGACGAGGCGATGGAGCTTCTTGGTGAAGAAACCAAGAAGTTTGGGATCGCCAGTGGAGTTGGAGGACAACCGCGGCAGCCGAGCGAGGCCATCACCGCATTTGCTCTTCAACAATTGCCTTCGATTCCCGTTCTTCCCGATTCAATCTGCCACCGGTCTATCTTATGTTTCTTTGCGAGACCTCACCGCGGAGCCGGACCGCTGAAGGTGGCGGCGACGAGGGTAGCCGATCAGTGAACGCCGGGGACCGACCGTGGCAGATCGTCGCGGGCGGTGCCTCGATCGCATTGATCGGGCAGCCCTTCATGGTGTGCGCCTCGCACTTCCTCGGCCTGGCGGGGATGTCGTCCCCGGGCCGGGACGACTACGCTCCGATGCCGACCGGCTTCCGGGGCGGGCTTCCCCACGAGGTCGACGGCATCGAGGGCCTCCTTGTGGCGTACGACGACCACGCCAACGCCATGGCCAACGCCACCAACCCGGAGTCCGTCCTCAACAAACTCTTCACCGAGGAAGAGGAGTAGCTTGTACTAGGACTGGCACGGGTTGTAAATAAAAATTTTAATGAAGAATGTTGGTCTTCTTTTTGTTCTTGCTTGTCTGTGATGGTGTTCATCTGTCGCATTTGCTTTTTGCAATCTTTCCTTAGCTAGAACTTGACCGCAACACTCATCCCGAACGAAATCTCCCAAATCGCATGATATCACCTTAGCCGATTAGATCTCGGTCCCGTTCCACGACTTGACGGTTTGTAGCGTAGTACTTCAATTCACTTTATCTTCTCCCGATAAACCTATCACCGAGAGATAAAAACTGTTCACTTATACTTTAAAAATTGGCTAAAGGCGATACAACCGTATCGGCTATTTCTCGCTCAAAGACGATACACACGATATCGGCTATTTTTGCACTAGAGGCGATACAATAATATCGGCTATTTTTTCTCCAACTTCTTCCTTTTGTTCTGAAGGCGATTTTTATTCAATCGGCTACACCTCGTCTACGTCATAGTCACAACTAAGATCCAACTTCAATACTTGGATAAAACTTCTTAAGGTATCTCGCCGTTGATGGCTCTAGTAAGTTCTTCTCCAAACAGCATTTTCAATATATACGCATTACCAGTGCACAACCGACAACCCGAAAAGGTCCTTCCCAATTTGGTGACCATTTGCCAAATGTCTTGTCTTTTGTGCCAATTGGCAATATCGTTTTCCAAACCAATTCTCCTTCGCAAATTGCTTAACTTTAACTTTCTTGTTGTAGTATTTGGCAATGCGCATTTTATTTTTCTCAATGTTTTCCAAAGCTTTAAGACGAATCAAATGCAAATCTTCCAATTCATCCATCATCAAATCCTTATAATCTTTATCCATCAAATCTTTTTGCAATTCAACTCTCCTTGATCCCGATTGCAACTCCCAAGGCATCACAAAGATTATGTCCATAAACCAACTCATATGGAGATGCTTGTGTGGATCCATGGCAAGCCATTCGGTAAGCCCACAATGCTTCATTAAGGACCAAGTACCATCTCCTTGGCTTCTCATCGATCTTCTTCTCGGATAATCTTGATCATGATCTTATTTGACGCCTCTGCTTGGCCATTGGCTTGTGCATAATAAGGAGAAGAATTATATAACCTTATCCCCATACTTTCGGCAAAGTCACAAAACTCGAAGAAGTGAACCGAGTCCCCGATCGGTTGTAATGGTCTCTGGGATCCCAAACCTATGAATTATATGTTCTTTGACAAAACCGATCATATTTTCGATGTGACTTTTTTCAAAGGGATAGCTTCAACCCACTTTGTGAAATAATCGGTAGCTAATAATACAAACTTGTGTCCTTTGCTAGATGGAGGATTGATCTGTCCAATTAAATCTATACCCCATCCTCTAAACGGCCATGGTTTGATTATTGGGTTCGGAAAGCGAGATGCGGAGTGCTCTTTGAACATTACCAAATATCCGACAATCTCGACACCCTTTGTAATATTCAAAGCAATCCTCCAACATAGTCGGCCAAAAGTACCCCGTCCTTCCGATTATCCACTTCATTCGGTAGGCGACCGATGTGCACCACAAGCTCCTTCATGAACTTCAAACATAATCTTCTTAGCCTCTTCTTGACTCAAGCACTTGAGCAACACTCCATCTATAGACTTGTGGTACAACCGATCATCAAGAAGTACGAATTTAAGGGCCTTATACCCGAGCCTTTGGGAAACTTTTTGAGATGGGTCTTTCGATAACCGATAATGTCACTTCTCCAGCTCATCATTTATCCGATCAAAATTGAAAGCACCTTCTTCTCGCCGCATAGACTTCATGATTTTCCCGATATCCGTAAGCGCTTGAGCTAATCTATTTGCTCCTCCATTGTGCTCTCTGGGTATATGATGCAAAGTCACTACTAAAAAAGCTCTTCAAAAGTTCCCGACATTGCTCATGATATTCTTGCAATATATCGTTCTTGCATTCATATTGCCCCGTCGTTGATTGATCACCAACTCGAGTCACCAAATATTTCGATAGCAACAAATTTCACTTCTATTAACAAATTAAAGCCCTCTAAGCAAAGCCTCATACTCGCTTGATTGTTAGTGACAGGATATTCAATTGAAAAAGCAAACTCAAATGTCTTTCCTCGTGGGGATATCAAAAGAATACCAAGACCACCACCTTTGTCACATGATGATCCATCAAAAAATAATGCCCATGGGGCAATGTTCACCATATCAACGATAAATCACGATGTTGAGTAATAAAATCGGCAATTACCTCGTCCTTTCACCGCTTTTGCCGACTCATACTTTAAATTAAACTCGACAAGGTGCTAGTACCCATTTGCCGATTCTTCCATTTAAAATCGGCATTGACAACATGTGTTTAATTACATCAAAACTAGATATCACCACACATTCAGCATTTAACAAATAGTGCCGAAATTTGGTGCATGAGTAATAAACACACAAACGAGTTTTTCTATAGCCGAATACCTTGTTTCAGGATCTAGCGCTTTTCGGCTAAGGTAAGCTATTACCCTCTCTTTTCCATCAAACTCTTGCATAAGGGCCGATCCTATTGTTAAGCTATCGGCCGCTACATACAACTTGAAAGGCTTCTCAAGTTGTGGAGGTACCAACACCGGTGGTGCCTTCATATATTGCTTGATCTCATCAAAAGCCTTTTGCCGTATGTCACCCTGCATAAATTTCGATCCTTCTTGAGCTTCAACAATGGAGAGAAAGGCAATACTCTTTCGATAAATTGGATATGAATCTTCTCACGAAATTGATCTTGCCCAGAATGATTGCAACTCAGTAAGGTTAGTTGGGGGCACAACTTTGTCTATTGCTTCCATGCTCTTTTTCCCAACTTCTATCCCTCCTTTGTGGATCAAGAACCCCAAGAATTCACCAGAGACTCCAAAAGCACACTTATTTGGATTCATCTTTAAACCATGTTTCCTTGTGCACTCCAAAGTCTTCCTTAAATCGGCTAAATGTCCTTCATGGTCTCTCGGATTTGACTACCACATCATCAATGTAAATTTCCACAATTTTGCCGATCAACTCATGAAAGATATAATTCATGGCTCTCGATAAGTTGCACCAAAGCATTCTTTAATCCAAATGTCATTACTATCCATTCAAATAACCCAATGTGGCTAGGACATCCAATGCGCCTTTGCAATATCTTCAACTGCCATGAAAATCTGATTGTAGCCGATTGCCATCCATAAAGCCGATGACTTCATACCCCGTCAGCATCCACTAATAAATCGGCCACGGCATTGGGTAACCATCCATGGGAGTAGCTTTGTTGAGATCTCTGCGAAATCTATGCATACTCTCATCTTCCCATTCTTTTTGTAGACAGTACTATGTTTGAAATCCACTCGCATACCCGCATGGCCGAATAAAGTTTGCTTCAATCGGTCTTTCAACTTCTTTCTTTACATCGGCCAATACCTCCTCTTTATAGATTTTTCGTGGAGGTTGTTTGAAAGGACGAAATCCAGGTTTTATAGGCAACTTATGTTCAACAATTGATCGATCCAATCCAGGCATTTCGTAATCCCAAGCAAAACAATCTTTGAACTCCTTCAAAAACTCTATTAATTTCAATTTATATTCTCGGGTCTAAATTTGCACCGATATACATCGGCCTTGACTTTGTATTATCACCAACATTGATCTCTTCTAACTTGTCGGCCGACATGAAACCACGACCCAGCTTGCCTTTGTTGCCATCGATTGGATTGCCCATTAAAAGTTCTTGTCGAGCCGATCGCTTGGATCGGGCTTGTTGATCTCTATCGAACACATTGACAGGACCTTCTTTCCATTTCTTACCCGAAAGGCAATCTTGTCCATCGTACTCCCAATAAGCAGTTCGGAAGTTGCAACAATCACCGAATCATCGGCTTGAACAATCTCTACATCATCTCCTATCCACCGAATAAGAATTTGATGCATAGTTGAGGGTACACAAGCAATTAGCATGGATCCAGTCCCTTCCAAGAAGCATGCTATATGCCCCCTTGCCATCAATGACAAAGAAAGTAGTGATCAAAGTCTTGGATCCAATCATCGCTTCCACATGTACTTGCTCCACGAGTATCGAAGCATTGCCAAAGCAAAATCTCTAAGGATCATGTCACCGCAACAAATCCTCACTTGTCATACCAAGCTTTAAAAGTAGCATAGGGCATAATATTGATAGCAGCCCCTCCATCAACAAGCATCTTGGTTAAAGGCTTGCCATTGACATATCCCTTCGGGTATAATGGTTTCGATGACCGTTTTTAACCGGCTTGTCAAAGACCGCTTGCCGAGTCAACACAAGTTGAGCCATCGTCTCGGCATTCGCTTTCATCAAAGTCCGAGTACACTTCATCTTGAACTTCTTGATCTTCAAAGGGGCTCTAAACTCCAATGGGATAAAGAACACCATGTTAGTATCACCGAAGGACCCCGTCCATCATCCTTTTTCTTAGGACGCCACACCGGTTTCTTTTCGGCTAATTCACTGCTTTCACTCTTGATTCCTCAAACGCCGAACTCTTCTCTTCCTCGGCTTTTCCTCAAACCAGGAGGGCACCATTGACCTCTTTGCCACCAGTATGAGCTCTCTTCCGCATTATGGGTACCGCCGTGAGCCCAAGCTTGGTCTCGCAAATCTTTTCCTCCGATGTCCATCAAACCGTTTATTTTTAGGCGCCGATCGTTCTCGGAACTTTCATCCCAAGTCTATCATGAACGGGACGGCGGTTGACTCGAGATTGCTGTACTCGAATATTGATCACCGCATTCGGGGCAATTGTTCCCGGCGGCAACTTCAAGCCTTCATTCCAACAAGTGTCAAGAAGGAACAGGTTCCAATGCGATCGCTCTTGTTCTCTCCTCGTACTCTTCTTGTTCTCTTTGGCGCACCTCTCGCCTCATATCTTCGACGCTCTACCATGAATCTGCGTTCCTCTTCAATGTACCGCTCCTCATCATACTCCATCTCCTTTTCCTCTCGCCACTTATTCAACAAGTGTTGTGTCAGAACTCGCGCTTTGGCTCGCCGTGTATTCGGCAATTTCCTTAGCCGCATCCGAAGTCCGACCCTTCTCTGTCGGCTATTTCGAACCGTACTTGTTGCACTTCCTCTTTGGTAACTTGCCGATTAGGGTCAACAAGACCACTCTCCTTGGCTCTTTCAGAGGTCAGAACCTTCATCTTTCCCTTTTCCTTGGACTCACTGGCATCAACCATGCCTATAGAGAAAGAGACCATGTTCTGAGGGAATGGGTTTTTGTCTACTTTCATCTTGCCATCAAATCTCAAGTGTCCATCTTGAATAGCTTTCTGAATCTTTACTCTGAACACTCGGCAATCATTGATATGATGAGAACTTGTATCATGAAACCCACAGTACTTCTTATCCTTTACCCCTTCGGGCGCAAAGATAGGATGTCCTTCCTCGCGCTTGACGCGTCCCTCCCGAATCGATACAAAAAGAGCTTATCTCGCTTTATCGACATCAAAATCATAAGATCCCTTTTGCCGCTTCACCCATCGATGACCGACCAAAGTAGGCTCTTTTGTCCAGTTCAACTCGCAGCCAGCTACTTCATCTTCATCTTCATATTCGATGCTTCTTCTAGAAATCCCGATACATGTCAACAGTTACCGTTCTTCCGAAAACGAGCATCTCTCCCGAACCCTTGGGCTTGATTGCTCATTGTTTGTCAATTTTTGTGCAAGCCGTCCAAGGTCTTCAAACTCCATGCCGAATAGCTTGTCTCGATATGTGGCGATGCCCGCAATGACCAATTGTGCGAGTTGATCATCGGGAATAGTCGAGAAATAGCACATATTCTTCGCTTCTTCCGAATCTACGAAGATACTCCATTGGTGTCTCGAGTCTTCATCCTCATAGCCCAAAGATCAACCATCTTCTTTTCATTGGTTCCCGTATAAAAGTATGAATGGAACTTTTGCTCCACCGCCCATGTACCAATGGAATTAGCCGGCTGCGATGCAAACCATGTGAAAGCCGGCCTGTCGAGACATAGGAAAATATCCGATCCTCCAAGCTTCATCGCAGCAGCTTCTCCAAGTTGCATCGATATCTCGCGATATGCTCAATGGTATCGGTGTCATCCCGACCGAGAGAACTTGGTCGATCCGTTGGTGGCTTAACTCTTGGTGGAAGAGCTACCCTATTGTACCATTCTGGGAAAGGAGATTTGTATGCATATGTCTGATGCTTTGGTTTAAGGCCGAATTGATTCTGCATCATATCAGCCATTCTGTTTAGGAGGACATCATTTGCATCTTGCGCTCCCTGTCTCCTAGAAGGCACTCCCGATGCACTCCCGTACCCGGATTCGGCAAAGCATTCGCAGCACCGTAATCGTGAATTCATTGTACCCATCTCCATAGACACTCTTCCGCAATCTATTTGCCACCGGGAAGATCTTGTAGCGATGCGGGTATATCTGTTGTTGCACCAAAAGCTACTTGACCATGAGTTTGCTGCTCGGTCACAAAGGAGGCTTCTCTTTTTCATCGTGAATAGCTCCATCTTTGCTTGTACCGATCATCTCTTCTCCTCCCGCTTGGCTTCCCGAAGATTGCCGAGTGTTGAAGTACACTCGGTCCAAGAAGCTCTCCAAATTTTTCTTCAAAGCGCTTGTCAACCGCCGGACCAAAAGTATCGGCCATGATTTTGCGGAAGGTGCCCCGGCTGTGTTGTGATTTAACATAGTGTCTCCCACAACCTTGTAAATGGCTCCAACTACCCTCTCGCATCTCCTCCTCGTCGGTAATATCGGATCGACCAGCGAGAAGAACTCGTGGCAGTGATTGCTTGACGATCACTCTGCCACTCTTGTTCTTGGAAAAAGACATCAGACATTTCTGCTGATACTGTTCCATTGCTTGCTCTACCATCTGGCGTTGCTCTGGCTGCAGCTCGTCCATTGTCACGTTTAGAACGTGACTGTTGTCAATTTCCGATCCCATCCTAGACTGAGAAGTGGTCCCACCGAGCGTGCCAAAAAGTGTGTTGACACAAAATGTGGCGCACTGTGTCTCACACACAGCAAGCCGGAAAGCCTAGCTTCAATCGGGTGCCCGAGCGTATGAATCCGGAAGCGTGCCAGTCGATTTGACCTGAAAATCGACAAGGGATAAAACGGTAAGATCATAACTGGAACGTGCTGGGTGAGACCAGACAGTTCCATCTTTACGGCCCTGAAGCCACTTACGACGACACATAGCTATAGAAGCTATCTCGCCAACAGATTGCAGCTTCATTCGGCTAAAATAACATAACCGATGTAAATGAACGAACTTGCCGAATACGAAACGAAGACATGTTTGAACAAGATTAAATTATCAAAGCGTATCAAACTACATCTCGGTTTAAAGCATCATCAAGCACTAATAACTAAGGATAAGTAACTTATAATTATAAATTTATTAAACAACACATGCATAGGCTACTCCAACTAGTCTCGCGCACGTCTAGCCTTCATAAACCCGTCGAGCATAAACCCAAGCAAGCTAATCCACCGCATGATACCACTCGCTATGAATTTACGCCACTCCTTACTACTAGATCAATCCACCGCATGATACAATCTAACAATAAAGAGCTAAAAGCACGTAATTACCTAACAGATCTATAAATACTCGCTACATGTATAAGCATAACCGTATCGGCAAGATTGCCGAATCGGGTCCATGAAGAAGGAACAAACGAGTAACATGTAAAAAAGACCTATCGATTAAACCGATCTCTAGTCCACCGGATGACTAGCTCTAGAGTAACCCAAAGACCCGCATCCGCCGCACGATACCCAAATCTGTCAAGGCTTATTTACATCTAACGCGAATGAACCCGAACACGTAACAACCTAGATTGATCTAATTCGGCATATGAGCTTGATCTACCCGATATTGAATAAACATGAAAGGAACGATCAACAAGCCGAAAGAGTATCAATCCAGTTGGGCAAAAGAGTGTTGCAAACAATAAAACATTAAATAAAGCATACAACACGTGATAACTTAATGAATCTATTAGATCTTGCCAAATCTAAGAGAGCCGATAACTATCTTTACTCATGTCTTAATCCGCCGCACGATACAAGGCACAAGCAAAACTTCCCATCATTAAGCTTAAATCCGCCGCACGATACTAAGCAAAATGGATGAGACTACTTGCATCATAATCTAAATCCGCACGATACTAGACATGATAGCAAGGTTGCCGGGACTTACGGAGGTCGACGGATCGATTGGCCCTCTCGAAGAACTCGACGACACGACTAAAGGACTCGAAGGGTGGCACGTAGCCGGTTGTATTGAATTGGTTGTGAACCCTTATTACAATGGTCGAGGGTTTATATTTATACCCCGACAACATGAGTCCTAAGCACTTACGAACTATCTAAACAAAATTGGAAAGACAAAAACACGCTAACTCTATCCATAATCGGAGCCCTTGACCATCACGACTCCTTCCCTTTTCGATCGCCTTCCCTTTCCTTTTTCCGCCTTCAAACGAAACGGTTGCCGACCGCTTGGCCATTTGCCGAACACATGGAAATTAGCCGACCGCATATGCATTTGCCGAATCTCTCTCTCTGCCGCCCGCGGGTCCACCTGTCATATTCCTGACCAAATTCTGGTGTTAACATATTCATACATATGCATATGCATCATCCCAGGGTTGCGTGTAGAACATTCGTCATGAAGTCAAGGATCCCGAAGGACAAGTCG